>PVKC010046120.1:0-11291 GCA_004027635.1 Crocidura indochinensis
GTCCATCCTAGGGCGGAAACACCCAGGAATACCTCATCAGACTGAAAACCGGCTATAGCGAGTACTCTGCAAAGCAAGGTCCCCTGATTGTGACATCAGGCTGGGAATTTCTCCGTATCCACGCCTGCCCAGTAGGGCTGACTGCTAAGAACTGTAAGTCTTATCTTTTCTTTGTGTTTCTTTGTCCTCTGGTGACATCCGGACCTCGTGGGAGTGGGCTAATAATAGGCTGCAGAAGAGCACGGCCGCTCCACTTCGCTATGCGACCGTGCACTCTTTCTAAGGAAAGCACATCAATGGAACAAGAAGGCAAAAAAACACACTAAGGACTGTGCTGTATCACAGAAACCCAGCATTTCTCTATGGATTGTCTTCTCTGCTGTAAGCCTAGGCCCAAGATTTGATTCTCTCAGAGGCCTCATCCACAGAGGACTCCACTCACTTGTAGGCTAATCGATACACCCAGAAAGACTAGAACCAGAGGTGTCTGGCTGCGCACATCATCTACCCAATGAATACCACCACAACACGTAGAAAAACACACAATACTAGTGTGACAATGGGGAAACAACGCAGGCCAGCGTCAGACATAGAGAATGAAGAAGACAATTCTGATGACCAGATAATGACCAAGGAAGTCAGATGTCTAACTTTGGTCAGCTGCATACAAAGCAAAGATGTCCTATCTGCAATACTATGACTCGAACCTTTAAATGATCATCTTCATTGCTTAGTTTTATATTATAAAAAATGAAAAACTAAAATTAAAATTAGACATGTTTAACATTTTCATGCATTTGGTTCTTGAAGTTAACCAAATGATTTAAAGGGAAGAAAATGGCAAGCATAATATACAGCAAATAAACTCAATCATTTCTACCATCATGTTCAAAAGTCCAATAAAAATGGATTAAAGATGTCAATATCAGACCTGAATCTATATTGACTGAGGAAAATGAAAGTAGAGGTCATAGTTATTCATGATATCAAAGCCATAGTTATTGACAATGGTTCAATACCATTGGTTAAGCAAATGGAAGCAAACATAAATAAATAGGATTATATCAAACTAAGGAATTTTTACATCATAAAGGAAACACTGACCAGAATTAAGGGAAAACTCCAGATTGGAGAGATATTAGCTTACTCTCATCTGGCAATGGGTTATTATCTAAGATAAATTAAGCACTGGTGAAATTTGTAAAAATAAAACAAAACAGCCAATAGCATCAAAAGATAGGGGAAAGAAATGAACAAAATTTCTACTGGGCCAGAGAGATAGCACAGAGGTAGGGCATTTGCCTTGCATGCATCCAATCCAGGATGAATGGTGGTTTAAATCCTGACATTTTATATGGTACGTCTGCCTGTCAGGATCAATTTCTGAGCACAAAACCAGGAGTAAACACTGAGTACTGCTGAGTGTAACCCAAAAATCAATAAAATAAAATAAAATAAAAATAAAAAACTTTCTTCCAAGAAGATAAACAGATGGCAAAATATATTTTAAAATGCTCTGAATCATTCATCATCAAAAAATATAAATTAAAACAGCAACACAGCACCTCACATCAGGAAGACTGGCATATATCACAAAGAACAAAACAACTAGTGTTGGTGCAGATGCAGGGCAAAAAGAACTTTTATTCATTGCTGGTGGAATGTTGACAGGTATAGCCTTTCTGGAGAAACAATGTAGAGACTTCTCAAAAAAAATAGGTATTGAGTTTTTATATGACTCACAATTACACTTCTTAGCGTCTACTGCAAGGACTCAAGACCTCTATTTAGAAAAGATAATTGAACTTTTATGTTCATTTCAACACTATTCATAATAGCCAAAGTCTGAAAACAACCTAAGTGCTCAAGGACAGATGACTGGATAAAGAAATTATGGTACATATACACAATGGTACTATGTGGATTTAAGAAAAGATGAAATCATGCAATTTGCTTCTATATGAATGAATTAAAAAGTATCATGCTGGGACCAGAGAGAGCACAGCAGTAAGGCACTTGCCTTGCATGCAGAAGGACAGTGGTTCAAATCCCAGCATCCCCTAGGGTCCCCGGAGCCTGCCAGGGGCAATTTCTGAGTGTAGAGCCAGGAGTAGTCCCTGAGTGCTGCCGGGTGTGACCCAAAAACAAACAAACAAACAAACAAAAAAGTATCATGCTAAGTAAGTTACCAAAAAGAATGACACAGAATGATATTTTTTAATGTGAGATACAAAGAAAAGAGCTAGAAGAATAACAAATGTTCAGTTTACCTGAAGTACATAACTTTTAGTAGGAAGTTTACCATTGGGTAGGGAAAGGGACACTGGGACAATGGTGGAGGGAAGCCAGCACTCAAGTGAAGGATGTCATGCTGGAAGGTTTCATGTATAAAACCCAGTGAGTTTTGTAAACCAAAGTACTAATAATATTTTTTTCCTTTATTTAAACATCTTGAGTACATATATCATTGTGATTAGGTTTCGGTCATGTAAAGAACACCCCCTTCACCAGTGCAACATTCCCACCACCAATGTTCCAAATCTCCCTCCCTCCCAACCCACCCCACCTGTACTCCAGACAGGCTTTCCAGTTCCCTCATTCATTCACGTGATTATGGTAGTTCTCTGTGTAGTTATTTCTATAATTGCACTCACCACTCTTTGTGGTGAGCTTCATGAAGTGAGCTGGAAGTGCCAGCCCTCCTCTCATTGTCTCTGAGAATTCTTGCAAAAATGACTTTTATTTTTCTTAAAACCCATAGATGAGTGAGACTATTCTGCATCTTTCTCTCTCTACCTCTGACTTACTTCACTCAGCATGGTAGATTCCACGTACATCCATGTATAGGAAAATTTCATGACTTCATCTCTCCTGGTGGCTGCATAATATTCCATTGTGTATATGGACCACAGTTTCCTCAGCCATTTGTCTGTTGAAGGGCATCTTGGTTATTTCCAGAGCCTGGCTATTGTGAATAGTGCTGCAATAAATATAGGTGTGAGGAAGGGGTTTTGTATTGAATTTTTGTGTTCTTAGGGTATATCACTAGGAGAGGAATAGCTGGGTCAAATGGGAGCTCAATTTCCAGATTTTGGAGGAATCTCCATATCGCATTCCATAGAGGTTGGACTAGACGGCATTCCCACCAGCAGTGGATAAGAGTTCCTTTCTCTCCATTCGCCGCCAGCACTGATTATTCTTATTCTCTGTGATGTGCGCCAATCTCTGTGGTGTGAGGTGGTATCTCATCATTGTTTTGATTTGCATCTCCCTGATGATTAGTGATGAGGAGCATTTTTCTTGTGCCTTTTGGTCATTTATATTTCTTTTTTATCAAAGTGTCTGTTCATTCCTTCTCCCCATTTTTAGATGGGATTAGATGTTTTTTTCTTGTAAAGTTCTGTCAGTGCCCTGTATATTTTGGATATTAGCCCCTTATCTGATGGGTGTTGGGTGAATAGTTTCTCCCACATGGTGGGTGACTCTTGTATCCTGGGCACTATTTCTTTTGAGGTGCAAAAACTTCTGAGTTTAATGTATTCCCATCTGTTGATCTCTGCTTCCACTTGTTTGGAAAGTGCAGTTTCCTCCTTGAAGATGTGTTTAGTCTCAATGTCATGGAGTATTTTACCGACGTGTTGTTCTATATACCTTATGGTATCAGATCTGATATCAAGGTCTTTAAACCATTTGGATTTTACCTTCATAAAGTACTAAAATTTAAAAAGAACTTTTAAAAAAATAAAGTGGCAGGCCGGAGAGGTGGTGCTAGCGGTAAGGCACCTGCCTTGCAAGCGCTAACCTAGGACAGACCGAGGTTCGATCTCCCAGCATCCCATATGGTCCCCAAGCCAGGAAGTGATTTCGGAGCATATAGCCAGAAGTAACCCCTGAGTGTCACTGGGTGTGGCCCAAAAACCAAATAAATAAATAAAATAAAGTGGCAAGTATGAATAATCAGTTTTATCTAAACTTAAAAATTCTGCAAGGAAATAGAACCATTAAAGAGTAGAATTGTACTGGGCACTAGGTTGATAAGGGTTTTATCCTTGACATCCAATGTGATCTCTCAAGCCCCACCAGAGCCAGAAGTAATTCCTGAGCATCAGTAGGTGTGGCCCAATAACAACAACAAAATTACTGTACAAGACAGAAAGAAATTTCTGTGTCTTAAGACTGCTTCCTCATAAAAGGAAGATCTCAAGTTTAATCCCTAGTGCTCCTACAAATATCCAGCGCTATCTAGACAACTCTGCCGAATATGCTATAAGCAATTGTCAACCACTATGCAGTTAAGAAAGTCAGAGCACAAAAGCTAAAAAGAAGAGAATAAAGTCCTCTTTTTTGTGTGTGGTAAGTACCCGAACTAAAAAGGTTTGCAGGTACCAGGGTCATCAAGTGTGACCCTTGGCAAGCATATGGTAAGAACTACAAAAAGAATCTGCTAGAGTACTACAACTAAAATATGTGACCTGTTTTGAAACTGTGTGTGTGTGAGAGAGAGAGAGACAGAGCGAGAGAGACAGAGAGAGGGACAAAGAGAGAGAGAGACCTGGAGTTATTATAATGATATCAACAATAACTAAGGAAATGTAAGGGAGAAATAAAAATAATTGAGAATTATGCACAATTTCTGATTTTGTGCATTTCTACCAGTGTTTTTGGAATCACAAATACTATAAAAAGTATTGTTGTGGTGCATAAATTAAAAGCCATGTTAATAAAATATACTCTCCTATAATTAAATCAACATGTTTTAGTCTGGATTTTTCCCCCTTTTTACTTCTGCAGAAACAGAACAGAATCATTATGCAGGAGTTGTGATCAGATGCACTGGGACAGCAGAAGGAACCACAGGCTCTGTCAAATGATTCAAGCCAGCAAGATTAATACAACTTGCCTCCTCTAATGTTCTTTGAAAATCCTCCTCACATTCTTCGTTACTGTATCTCTAAGAACGTGTGGAGACAGCAAACATCAAAAAGACCAGAGATGTTTACAGTGGTTCAGTCACCCACTGTAATGAAATAAAGCCTGATTTTCTTTCAACCCAGGAAATGATCAGTAAAGAAGCTTTATAAACAGACTGCTTAACATCAGAGGTTTAAAAACAAATAAATTAATGTAGCAGAACAGTTACTTCCATGAATACCTTGAGGAAGTTTTTGTTGGTTTTTTATTTTAGTCACTTTTCCTACCTCCATCTACAAACATTACCTTTTTTTCCTTTGCCAAAACTTTTTGATGAGGTATTTTAAACACGCTTTCATTGATAAGCAAAGTTAAAATGTATTTAGTGTGGTGTGTGACTTTTTGTGGTTTGATGAAATGGAAACAAGGGAGATAACCTTGAAATAAGAGCACTTCTCCCTCTGTTTGACCACCTCAGTCATCGGTAGAAATATCTGGCTTGGGTCAGGACTGGTAAAGCACAAGCACCTACAGGGATCAGATATTCACATTCCACCAGCCCCAAGAGGCAGCCTTCAAGTTGCTCCAGATTCCTTTGTTCTGCACAGACTTCACTTTCCCTTGCAGAAAAGAATTTCAGAAGGAGGTTAAATGCTGATATACAGTGAAGTAAGGTAACTGGATGGCGGAAATTAACACTTGGTACCGCTCAGGTGTTAGTCCTAGCTCTATACTCAGCAATTGCTCTTGACATTGCTCAGAGGGCCATATGGGATGCTGAAGATAGAACCCATGTTAGCCCCTGCAAAGAAAATGCCCTATCCACTCAAAAATTATCCCAGCAAGATAATTTTTATTGAACAATACTTAGAAAGATGTGAGGGGAGGAAACAAGAGGAAATATGTTTTTAGGAGAGAATGCAGTTTTCTCTAGAGCAGAAAAAGCAAAAAGAATAGAAAATACTAAAAGATAAATGTCCATAGAAAAACACAGGGTCACAAAAGCAAACCATGAATGGCTTTTGGGTGGAGCTTAAATACAATCCTTCCAAGTGATTATTTTCCTGGAGTTCTCTGCCTACATGAAAGTTAATTTGGGCCTTGTCATAGATTATGATCTTATAATATCATTCCTTGCACTATCTGTGTTCTTTTCATAAACTCATAGATTGCTCTTCTCCTTAACTGAAGGATTCATTCTCCTGACTATCTGCATCTGGCTTTACCTCGCTTTCTCCTCACCAAAAAGATCAAAATTCGCATGTGGAAGAAATAGGGTCTTAATAAGTTTAGGCTACATCATGGCTAGGCAATCTTTTACATTTTATTATTTCCAAAAAGTGCAGATAGGAACCCCCCTACTTATCGGCCGCACTATATTTTTTTAGTGCTTCAAAATTTTCTTGACCTTTCAAATACTTATTTAAACTTGCCACACTTGCCCTTTGCTCCAAGTTTCGACTCTTTTCAGTGATTTCTGCCAAGCCAAGCTTCTTCTAACAGTAATTTTGTTTCAGAATTTGGCCTTTAGGTTTGGGCTCCAAAACAATTATTGTTGTTGTTATTGTTGTTTAAATTTTTAAGAAATGGTGCACCATGATATCCCACCAAGCTCACATTGGTGTTGCTTAGGGGATAAGACCTATACCTAGCAACAGACTTTATGAGCTTGTTCATTTGTTATTTTTAAATATTTAAAAATGCATCATTTCCGGGGCCGGAGAGATAGCACAGCGGCGTTTGCCTTGCAAGCAGCCAATCCAGGACCTAAGGTGGTTGGTTCGAATCCCGGTGTCCCATACGGTTCCCGGTGACTGCTAGGAGTTATTTCTGAGCAGATAGCCAGGAGTAACCCCTGAGCATTGCCGAGTATGGCCCAAAAACCAAAAAAAAAAAAAAAAAAAGCATCATTCCAAACATCTTCCACCAGTGTTTCCTTCCCTCCCCCAAAGCCCTAAAGGCCCCTTTCCATTCATTGCTCACCACTGCACCCTAACATTATTCTGTAGACCAACTATCCACTTCTATTGCCTTTGGTCATGTGTTGTTCCCTTACTGTTTATCTTTTAGATCCATTTATAAGAGAGATCATGCTGTGCTTGTCCCTGTCCTTATTAACTTAACTTTTTCCATATAGGTGCAAAATCACATAATTTTGTCTTTTCTTAAAATACATAATAATCCATTGTACATATATACTAAATTTCTTGATTCATTTTATTTACACTGGGGTATTTAGGTTGCTTAAATACCTCGACTATTGCAATAAACCCTGTGATGAATATCAGTATTCATATTAATGTTTTGGTTTGATGTTTTTGTTTTGCACAAAGATGTGCTATTGCTAGATTATATGGGAGTATATTTATATTTTTATTTTTTTTAAATTTCCCAGAGTGCTTTCCATAAAGGTTGAACTAGATCACATTCCCACTAACACTGAATTATGAATTCCTTTTAATGAGTTCCAACTGCTTTATACTGCTTCTTTTCAGAAGTGATAGATGTAAAAGGTATTATTTTAGTATACTTATTAATTCAGGCCAAAAGAGAGAAACAGTTTTCTTTAGAGTGTAAGATAACAGAGTTGTAGCTAGCATGACTGTTGACATTGATTGAGCACCAACTTTATAAGAAAGGGGAGAAATGAGTAGAATAGACAGAGACTCTAGTAAATTTACCAATGGTCACAGGTCTCAGCTTTCTTTGTAAAGGTAGCATGTATTTTCTCAAAAGCATTATTTGGGTATGGATAAAAAAATTTCCTCCCAAATCTTATTTATTCTTTTCTACAGTAAGCTAAAAAGTCTACAAACCTGCATTTTATGGAACTCTTTGAAAGTCTTCCAAAGGAAAGGCGGAGATTCCTAAAGGGTAATCAAGGGCCAGTAAAGTATAATAAAACAAGCTTAGAAAAATTCAGAATGTATTGAGGAGTATATCAAAACTATAATTAAAACCAAAACTGAAGGAACAGCTGGAGAAAGGGTAGGAAAGTTATCCAAGAAGTGGGGAATATAAAGTTGGTAATATAAATAAAATTATAAATTAACTTTTATAAACTTTCATCATAATAAGCATCACAATGGTCAAGATGTTGTCCTAGCCAGTAATAACAATGGGTATTGATGCATGAATGTTATGTCTTTGCTCATATTTTGAGAGGAGAAAACAATGCATGTATCTCCTTTTGATGATTTCTTTCCTATCAAACCAACATCACAGTAATCCAGCCACAAAAATCATGCAGACAGAGTTCTCCAAAGGGCCTAATCTTGACCCACCTCCCATGATAAATTCACAAGAAAATCCAATTATTTCACTGTGACATGACATAGGTAAATTCATTTTGCAACTCAAGTATAGATTACATAACTCTAACCCCAGCTACTATACAATCCAATGCTCTGGACAGCAAGAAGTATCTTTCATTTTTTTTAAGATGTAAAGACAAATTTATACACATGCTAACATCTTAAAGACAGACAGCATAGTCAGATGTGTAAAAAGCAATCCATGTATTCCTCTCCTAGGGAATCTACATTTGAATCTTTAATGTCCTCTTCCAGATGTCACAGCCCTTCTATATTTTCTGTTCTTTCTTTCAAGAGACAAAATATTTCCCTGAGGCCTTCTTTGGAATATACAGCTCTTTGAGATGATGTCTTTGGTTTCTTGGAAGATTGTCACAACAGTCTCTCCTCCACCTAGATTCTTCACTTTGAAAACAATTTTATGACATAAATCAGGCTAAGCCAACATTACTGGGAAGTTCCTTGTAAGTGTTCTTTAACTGAAATAGAAACATCTTGCTTGGAAGGCTCCATTTCTGTGCATAAAAATATTCATATGCAGAATTTGGCAACATTATAGAGATAATTTTTTCTTTACAAATAAGCTTAGGGTTATACTTAGATCATTGGAATACCTATTTAAGCATGAAGCAACATAAAATCAGTTGTGTTTTTTTACAGTAGAGTCCAACGAATGTATGATCAGAAACTCTGACAAATCATAAGGACTAACTTGTACAAAAAATCCTAGTATTAAAAAAATGCCTTTTTATTTTAGAAATAGAACTTTCAAGCCCACATATAGTCAAATAATACTAATAATCATTTCTGTTTATCAAATTTAGAAGAGCTACAATGAATAAAAGAACCACAATATTTAGAAAAATTACTGAATTTTTATCTAAGGTATATTTGATGGAAACTTTTTTCTTCATTTTGTTTTTGTTTCATGCACACACTCAGTGATGCTTAGAAGTTACTACTGGCTCTGAATTGAGGGATCATTACTGGCAGTTCTTGAGGGACTGTTAGGGGTGCTGATGATTGAACCTGGATCAGCCATGGATAAAACAATTGCTCTACTCACTGTACAGCACCTGATGGGAATTTTTGGACTCTCCTCTTCCAGTTAATGAAATATCATGAGTACAAAAACATTTGACTATATAAAGACTTCATAAGAATGACATAGAAATACACATACTTATTTGATAGTCATAAAACACAGACAGTTTAGGAACCAAAGAGATAGCATGGAGGTAAGGCATTTGCCTTTCATGCAGAAGGTCATTGGTTCAAATCCCGATGCCCCATTTGATCCCCCGTGCCTGCCAGGAACAATTTCTGAGCATGGAACCAGGAGTAACCCCTGAGCACTGCTGGGTGTGACCCCCCAAAAATAACCACCAAAAAAAATAACCAGACATTTTTAAAATTAAGTTTTAGGATACACTCATGCATATTACTAAGGCAATTTGGGTATAAAAATTAAGTATTAAAATAATATCTAAACATTATTCTCAGCATTACCTTGATTATATGTATATGGGTATCTGCAATTAATTTTTTAATTATGATTTATATTCCACCTGTTTCCAAAACAGATTGAAATGAGGGGTCTTGGAGATAGATAGCTCAAAGCCTGGAGTTCAAGCTTTGTATTCAAGGGCTTGGGTTCAATACCCTGCATTACATGGAATGACCCCTGAGCACCAAATAGGGTGCCTCTGAAACTGCCAGTTTTCAAATAAAGATTCAAAATATATAATATGAAATATAATATGTTTATAATATTAAACCCAAAATAAAGTAGTATAATTAAAAAATGAAACTAGACTCAAAACCAATTCAAAGGCATAGATGTTTCTAACCAACTGCAATGAATTCTCACTGCTCAGTCATAATCTTGCCTTTTACAGGAGTCAGCATTTGCTAATCAGGTGGAAAGCCGAAACTCTGGGCCTGTTTAACAGTGTGTTTCAGACCTGTCTTGCCTGCAGTGCCCTGATTAATTATACTGCTGGATTTCTCAGAATGATGTTGGTAAGCTAACTGTGCTGAAATCTTTAATGTGCTCATTTCTAAAGTACAGATTCCTGGACTAAACCTTGGGTTGTTGGTAGATTTCAGGACTGAGATTTTTCCCAAATACTTTTCAGTTTAGAAATCTTACTTTTGGGGCCCGGGAGATAGCATGGAGGTAAGGCGTTTGCCTTTCATGCAAAAGGTCATCAGTTTGAATCCCGGTGCCCCATATGGTCCCCCGTGCCTGCCAGGAGCAATTTCTGAGCATGGAGCCAGGAATAACCCCTGAACACTGTCGGGTGTGACCCAAAAACAAAACAAAACAAACAAACAAAAAAAAACAGAAATCTTACTTTCTTAAAATTGGTTTTTAATGTATGGAAAATTCAGTATCAAAAAGGTTTAAAATTGTTGTAGTGACTGGTCTTTTAGATACTACTTCCTACATTCCCATATCTGCCATCCTCATATTACTTTCAAATGCTCAGTGCATCACCAGTTTGATGTTTTACTCTGGCTTCCATATGCTTGACCTGTCTAGAATGCTACTCTCTTTTCAAATTCTTTTTGATTGTGTCACATGCTGACATTTGTATATCAGAATGTATAATTAATCCCAAGATCACTTTGATAAGCCTGTGTATGTAACAATATCACTTTTTCTTCTTAAAATAAATTTACTAAGTAACTGCTCACAGAAACAAATGAAAAACTCTTTTTAAGCTTCTGACCATCAAGTTTGGGTCAATGTATATCTCCATCATCCAAGGTTCTCAAAGTTCAGCACTGTCCCTGCTGTTTTTCATTTTCCTTATTTCCTTTATTGGTTCATTCTGTTGTCTTCTGAGTTATTCCCTATGTCTGACATGAAGGTAATTCCACCATTATGATTTCAGTCTGTGTAATGGCTACATTAAAATTGTTAGTTTCCCATTTATACACTAGAAAATTTTTACCTATGAAACATTTCCTTTTAACTTAAAAATTATGATAGTTCTTTCTTTATGTTAAGATAGTAAAAAACCGGGCGGTGGCGCTGGAGGTAAGGTGCCTGCCTTGCCC
>PVKC010046121.1:0-11290 GCA_004027635.1 Crocidura indochinensis
TTTTTTTTTTTTTTTTTGGTTTTTGGGTCACACCCGGCAGTGCTCAGGGGTTACTCCTGGCTCCATGCTCAGAAATCGCTCCTGGCAGACACGGGGGACCATATGGGACAATGGGATTCGAACCGATGACCTTTTGCATGAAAGGCAAACGCCTTACCTCCATGCTATCTCCCGGGCCCCTACTTCTAGGTTTTAATATCAATCAGAACCAAAACAGGTGAAGTTAAATATAAATATATATATATGAAGAAATAAAAATAAATTTAAAAAATAATTAAAGAAAAACTGATAGAAGAGGTTATCTTTACATTTGGGAATAAACAAACTAAAATATATTATTATATAGGTATTAAGCAGGCAAAAGAAATATAGGTATCCCCATTAAGTCTTTTTTAAAGTAACTTTTATTGTGACCCAAGTGAACTATGAATCGTTCACAGTAATATTTAAGGGACATAGTGACAATGTATCAGACCATTCCCACCACCATTGTTTCGTCCCACAATCCTTTATCCCAGCATGCATCCCATATCTCCCTGATTTGCCCCTGGGACTGCTGGTATAATTGCTCATCTCTGTGTATAACTTGTTGTAGATTGGGTATAGATTCTGTTTTCATTGACTTTGGGTTTGGTGTTTGAGTCTGATTATTTTGAATTTCCATTCAATGTTCATACAACTGTTTGGTCCTGGAACCCTCCAAATTTTTCCACTCATTTCATGAGGCAGAACAAAATGATTCAAATTATGTGGTTCTGTTGGGAATAAAAGAAAAAAATCAAACAACAACAACAAAAATACAAAACTGCCAGAGTTCGTCTAAACGTATAAATATCAATTTAAAAGAAGAAAAGGAGAAAAACAAAACAAAACAACAATGAAAAAAATGAAGAAAACTCACCAACTGCAAAAAAAAGCACCAAACTATGAAAAACAACCACAATAATACTAATAACCATGAGAGAAAATAGCGAAAGAAAATAAAAAGAAAAATGATAAAATAAAAAAGAAAAATGAGAAAAAAGAAAAAAAGATATTAAGAAGAAAAAAATGAAGGGGGCTAGTATGGCAATGTTTTGTGTTGCTTTTGTTTTTGTTTTTGTTTTTGCATAGGCACAGTAAGTATCTAGAAAATTAGAAAGGGAATTCCCTTGATGTAAGAGATACAAGGTTTCTCCGTCCTTGAAATATACTGCCATGGGAAAACTACAGACTCTATAAACGCTCATTTTCACATCTGAAGGTCTATTTTTATTATTAAATTATTAAATTATTATTATTAAACACTTTGATTACAAATATGAATGTTGTTGGGTTTCATTTCTATAACGCCACCCCTCACCAGTGCAAAATTCTGATCACCGATGCTCCAAATCTCCCTCCTCCCGACCCCTCTTTACTCCAGACAGACTTTTTACTTCCCTCATTCATTCATATTGCTATGATAGTTCTCAATGTAGTTATTTCTCTAACTGTACACATCACTCTTTGTAGTGAGCTTCATGAAGTGAGCTGGACCTTCCAGGTCTCCTCTCTTTAGTGTCTGAGAATTATTGCAAAAATGTATTTTATTATCCTTAAAACCCATAGATGAGGGAGATTATTCTGCGTCAATCTCTCTCCCTCTGGCATATTTCATTCAGCGTAATATATTTCATATATGTCCATATATAGGAAAATTTTATGACTTCATCTCTCCTGATGGCTGCATAATATTCCATTGTATATATGTATATATCTGTTGAAGGGCATCTTGATTTTTTCCAGAATCTGGCTATTGTGAATAACACTGTAATGAATATAGGTGTGAGGAAGGGATTTTTGAATTGTATTTTTGTGGTCTTAGGGTATATTCCTAGGAGTGGTGTAACTGGGTTGTATGGGAGCTCAATTTCCAGTTTTTGGAGCAATCTCCATATCGTTTTCCATAAAGGTTGAACTAAAGGCATTTCCATCAGCACTGAATAAGAGTTCTTTTCTTTCCACATCCCCGCCAGCACTACTTGTTCTCATTCTTTGTGATGTGCGCCAATCTCTGTGGCATGAGATGGTAGCTAATGGTTGTTTTGATTTGCATCTCCCTGGTGATTAGTGATGTAGACCATTTTGCCATATGCCTTTTGGCCATTTGTACTACTTCTTTGACAAAGTGTCTCTTCATTTCTTCTGCCCATTTTTTGATGGGATTAGATGTTCTTTTCTTGTAAAGTTCCATCAGGGTCTTGTATATTTTGGAGATTAGCCCCTTATGTGATGGTATTGGGTGAATAGTTCTCTCACTCAGTGGTTGGTTCGTCTGTCCTGGGCACTATTTCCTTTGTGGTGCAGAAGCTTCTCAGTTTAATATACTCCCATCTATTTATCTATTTATACTTCCACTTGTTTGGAGAGTGCTGTTTCCTCCTTAAAGATGCCTTTAGTCTCAATGTCATGCAGTGTTTTACCTATGTGTTGTTCTATATATATATATATACCTTTTGGTTTCAGGTCTGATATCAAGGTCTTTAATCCATTTGGATTTTAGCTTCATTACATGGTGTTAGCTGGGGGTCTGAGTTTACTTTTTTCAAGTGAGTAACCAGTTGTGCCAATACTGCTTGTTGAAGAGGCTTTTTCCTGCTCCATTCAGGATGTCTTGCACCTTTCTCAAAAATTAAGTGATTGTATGTCTGGGAACATTCTTTGAATACTCAAGCCTATTCTACTCAACTGAGGGTCTGTCTTTATTCCATGCTGTTTTGATAACTATTGCTTTGTAATACAGTTTAAAGTTGGGGAGAGTAATACCTCCCATATTCCTTTTCCCAAGGATTGCTTTAGCTATTTGAGGCTGGTATTTTTCCAAATGAATTTCAGAAATGTTTGACCCATTTTTTTGACGAATGTCATGGGTATCTTCAGAGGGATCACATTACATTTGTATTTTGGGGAATATATTACATCTGTATTTGGGGAATATTGCGATTTTAATTATGTCAATCCTGCCAATCAATGAGTAGGGTATTTGTTTCCATTTTAAGTGTCCTCTCTTATATCTTGGAGTATGGTTTTATAGTTGTCATTATGTATGTCCTTCATGTCTTTAGTCAAATTGACCCCAAGATATTTGAGTTTGTGTGACACTAGTGGGAATGGGGTTGTTTTCTTAATGTCCATTCCTTCCCTATCATTATTTGTGTATAAAAAGGCCATTGATTTCTGTGTGCTAATTTTGTAGCCTGCCACATTCCTATATGAATTTATTGTTTCTAGAAGCATTTTGGTAGAGTCTTTAAAGTTTTCTAAGTATAGTATCATAGAATCTGCTAACAATGAGAGCTTGTCTAGTTCCTTTTTTTAATCTGGCCTCCCTTGATATCTTTTTCTTGCCTAATTGCTATAGTAAGTACTTCCAGTACTATGGTGAATAGGAGTGGTGAGAGAGGACAGCCTTGTCTGGTACCAGAATTTAAAGGGAAGGCTTTTAGTTTTTCACCATTGAGGTTAATATTTGCCTCTGGCTTATAGTAGATGGCCTTAATTATATTGACACAAGTTTCTTTCATTCCCTTCTTGCTGAGAGTTTTTTTAATCAAGAATGGGTGTTGGACCTTATCAAATGCTTTCTCTGGGTCTATTATATGATAATATGATTTTTATTTTTCTTGTTGATATTGTGTATTAAGTTGATAGATTTAAGGACATTAAACCATTCTTGTATTCCTGGAATAAAACCTACTTGATCATAGTGAATGATCTTCTTGATGAAGCATTGGATCCTCTGCCAGGATTTTGTTGAGGATCTTTGAATCATCAGGGATATTGGTCTGTAATTTTCTTTTTTTGGCAGCATACCTGTCTGATTTTGTTATCGGGGTGATGCTGACTTCATAAAAGCTATTTGGAAGTGTTCCCATTTTATCAATTTCATGAAAGAATTAATTAGTGAATCCATCTGGATCTGGGCTTTTGTTTGGGGGCAGATATTGATTACTGTTTTATTTTCCTCAATAGTACTGTGGGTGGTTAGATATGCTACACACTCCTTATTTAATCGTGGATGTTTATAGGAGTCCAAGAATTTATCTATTTCTTCCAGGTTGTCATGTTTAGTGACATATATTTTCTCTCAAAGTAGTCTCTGATTATCCTTTGACTCTCTGAAATATCTGTAGGATCTCCCGTTTTCATTTCTGATATGGGTTATCAAATTTTTTTCTCTCTCTTTATTTGTGAGTTTTGCCAATGGTCTTTCAATCTTGTTTATTTTTTAAAGAACCAACTTCTGCTTTTGTTGATCTTATGGATTGTTTTTTGGGTTTCCACTTCATTTATTTCTGCTCTAAGCTTTGATATTTCCTTCTCTCTCCCTATTTTGGTTCCTTTTGTTCCTCATGTTATAATTTTATAAGCTGTGTGGTTAAACTATTCAGGTATGCATCTATTTCCTTCATATGTGTGCTTGCAAAGCTCTAAATTTTTCTCTTAGGACTGCTTTTGCTGTGTCCCATAGGTTCTGCTATTTTGTGTCTTCATTGTCAATTGTTTCCAGGAAAGTTTTGATTTCCTCTTTGATTTCATATCAGACTCACTGGTTGTTCAATAGTATGCTGCTTAATTTCCAGGGGTTAAAGTTTTTCTTCTCTGTCCCTTTGTATTCACATCTAATTTCAGAGCCTGTGATCAGTGAGGGTAGCCTGCAAGATTTTTATCCTCTTGATTTTATGGAGGTATGTTTTATGTGCCAGCATGTCGTCTCCCCTAGAGTGTACTCAGGTACACTAGAGAAGAATGTGTATCCAGGTTTCTGGGGATAGATTTCTTTCATTTTTTTTTTGGCTTTTGGGCCACACCCAGCAGTGCTCAGGTTACTCCTGGCTGTCTGCTCAGAAATAGCTCCTGGCAGGCACGGGGGACCATATGGGACACCGGGATTCGAACCAACCACCTTTGGTCCTAGATCGGCTGCTTGCAAGGCAAACGCCACTGTGCTATCTCTCCAGGCCCCGGGGATAGATTTCTTATAAATATATCTACTATGCCTCTTTCTTCCATTTCTCTTTTCACGTCTTGTATATTTTTGTTGGGTTTCAGTATGCTTGACCTATCAAGTATTGACAGGGCCATGTTAAGGTCTCCCACAATTATTGTGTTAATATCAATATCCTCTTTCAAATTTTGTTAATAATAGTATTAGATATTTTACTGGTTTCTTGTTGGGTGCATATATCTTTAGTAGTGTGACTTCTTCTTGTTGAACATATCCCTTAGTTAGTACGAAGTGTCCATCTTTGTCCATTACAGCTTTTCTGGGTATAAAGTTGTGTCATCTGATATTAATATGGCAACCTCAGCTTTTTTAAAGGTGTTGTTTGCTTGGATGATTTTTCCTCCAGCCTTTGATTTCGAGTCTATGTTCGTTCTGACTATGCAGGTGTGTTTCTTGAAGGCAGCAGAAGGTTGTATTCATCTTTTTGGTCAATTTAGAAACTCTGTCTCTTAATTGGAGCATTCCACCCATTGACATTGAGGAAAATGATTGTCATGGGATTTAATATCTTGTGTATAAGTTTGGTGTGTTTGTTGGTCTTGTCTTAAAGCAGACCTTTCCGTTTTTCCTTTAAGGCTGGTTTTGCATCTGTAAAGTTTCTGAGCTGTTGCTTATCCATAAAGCTAAGTATTCTTCCTTCAAACCTGAACGTGGGTCAGGCTGGGTGCAGTATTCTTTGTGAAGCATCCATTTAAGTCAGTCTTGCCACAATATCCCACCACTGTCTTCTGGCCTTGAAAGTTTCTTGTGACAAGTCTGCTGTAAATGTTAAGGATAATCCTTTGAATGTAATTTCCCTTTTTGATCTTGCTGCTTTCAGTATTCTATTCCTATCTGTGGGATTCTTCATTGTGACTAGGATGTGTCTTGGAGTGTTTTTCTTCAGGTCTTTTAGCTGGGACTCTTCAGGCATGCAGGATTTGATTGCATGCAGTCTTTAGCTCTGGGAGTTTCTCTGTAATGATGTATTTGACTGTTGATTCTTCTTGAAGATCTTCCTGGGCCTTTACGACTCCAATGATTCTCAAGTTGTTTCTCTTGAGTTTATAAAAGACTTCTATTTTCACCTGTTCACATTCCTTGAGTACTTTTTCCATTGTCTGATCATTTGCCTTTAGTTTCTTTTCCAATCTCTTCTGCTGTTTGGAGTTGTTCTGCATTTCATCTTCCATTTCACCAATTCTGTACTCGGCTATTGTTACCCTGTTGGAGATATTTTCCATTGAGGTTTTGAGTTCAGCTATTGTGTTTTCAGATCTGCTATTTCAGTTTGGAGTTTTATGATTTCTCTCTTTGTGTTCTGTTCAGCTAGAGCTATGCTGTCTTTGATTTCCATGAGGATCCTCCATATTTCGATTCTATTTGAGAGATTAATCAGATAGTTGGTATTTTCTGGGTCATCAGAACTATCATCTTCATTCTCTATGCATTATGTTTGCCTGTGAGCTTTATCCATTGTCACACCTGTAGTGTGATTTTCCTGTGTGTTATTATGAGGTTCATTAGCTAGAAAGAGCACACGGTTGCAAAGTGGAGCAGAGCTACTATGCTCTCTGGAGCCTCTAGCAGAAAATTTTTGCTCGGCCCATCCTGGCTCTCTCAGAAGAGCTTCAGGAGGCAGAAGAGAAGAGAAACATGCAAAGCCGACAGGTCCCCTCTAACTCTCCCTATTGCAAATCTCGCAGCCTGGGCAGACCCCTCTCACATTTACAGACAAAGGAGTCACCTCTCTGCCAGGTGCTTCTGATAGCCAGTTTTCACTCAGTCAGTCTTTCTTGGCCTTTTGGTCTGTGTGCCTCTCTAGGGGACAGTTTTTGCTGGGCCCTTCCTGACCCTCTCAGGAGAGCTTCAATAGACTTAAGAGAAGAGAAACTTGCAAAGCCAACAGGTCCCTTCAGTTTGTCCCTGTTGTGAATCTCACAGCTAGGAAACTTTCCGCTCAGTTGTGTATGATAATATCATGACTCTGTAGCTCAAATCTTGTTATTATGTCATAGGATGAAGGCTAGGATAGCGTCTTTCTTTATGGTTCTTTAAGTTCTGTTCCATCACTGTTGTTGTAATCAGTCTTCTGTAATTAATGATCTTGGTTTTTGCTCATATCCTAGTACAATGCCTAGGATAGAGTCTTTTATTATGGTTCCAGAAGTTCTGCTAAGTTGTAGTTGTCAATGTCAGACCTCTGAAATTAGAGATCTTGGTAATTGTATAGATTGGAGGCCAAAGGCTAGGCTAGGATCTTTCTTATTGGTTCCAGGATAAGTTCTGCCCAGTCATGTTTATAAACGTCAGTCTTCCGTAGTTAGTGATTTTGATTTTTGCACAGAGCAAGACAATGTGTCTTCTGTTTTCATCTTACCATTAGATGATGAGATTGGGTCTACACGCTCCTAGAGCAAATTGTTGCCATTTCCTTGTGGTCAAGATGCCATATCAAAACTGCTACAAGTTGGTGACAGAGCGATATTAGGAATTTCCCTGGGGATGTTTGTTTCCTGATGCTGTTTCAGGGAACTGTGTCAATTCTACATCTGGGTTCTGGGGTTCTGGTTTAGAAGGTTGTTGTCCAATCATATGGAGTCTAAGTTGGGTACACATAAGCATGTTCAGGGTGGGAACTGCCCCTGTATTATAAAATGTATGGGTTCTCTCGCTCTCCCAGAGGTCCATTCTAGGGCGGGAATGCCCAGAACTCCTCCATAACGTGAAAACCTGCAAAAAGCAATACGTTGCAAAAAACAGGTCCCCTGTTTATGACATCTGGCTGGGAATTTCTGCAAATCTACGCCTGCCCAGAAGGGCCTGAAAAACTGAGTGCTGTCTGTGTGTTTCTCTCTTCTCTCCTATTACCTGAACCTCTTGGGAGTGGGCCAAATCGGCTCCAAAAAAACAAACAAACAAACAAACAAACAAAAAAAAACTCGCTCTCCCAGAGGTCCATTCTAGGGCGGAAATGCCCAGAACTCCTCCATAACATGAAAACCTGCAAAAAACAATACTTTGCAAAAGCCAGGTTCCCTGTTTGTGACGTCAGGCTGGGAATTTCTGCGAATCTACGCCTGCCCAGAGGGGCCTGAAAAACTGTGAAAAAATGTGAGTGCTCTCTGTTTGTTTCTCTCCCCTTGCCTGTTGCCTGAACCTCTTGGGAGTGGGCTGAAAAGAGCAACCATGTGCTCTTTCTAAGGAAAAAACACCATCGCAAAAAGAAGAAAAATATCACATTAAGGACTGTGCTGGATCACTGAAGCCCAGAATTTTCTCTGGACTGTCTTCTCTGCTGCGTGCTAAGGCCTAAGATTTGATCCTGTGTGAGGCTTCAACCACGGAGGACTCCACTCCCTTGCAGGCAAATCGACCCACACAGAAAGGGCGGCGCCAGAGGAGTGTGACTACGTACATCACTTAGCCAATGAATACCACCGCAACACATAGAAAAACCCACAATACAAGTGTGACAATGGGGAAACAACTCAGGCCAGCGTCAGACATAGAGAACAAAGATGACAATTCTGATGACCAGATAATGACCAACGAACTAATCAATATCTCAGATAAGGACTTTAGAAAAGCAATATGGAAGATGTTGAAAGAACTCAAAGAAACCATGGACCAAGTTGAACAGAACACTAATAAGAACCAAGAAAATACGATGACAGAAATCACAAAACTCCAAACTGAAATAACATGCCAACTAACAGGCCTGAAAAACTCAGTAACTGAATTGAATGACAAAATGGATAAGCTCAATACCAGGGTATAAGAAGCTGAGAATAGAATTGATGCTATGGAAGATGAGATAAATAACAACTCCATACAGCGGGAGAGATTGGAAAAAAAAACTTAAAACAAACGAGCAGACAATGGAAAAAATAGTGAAAGAATGGGAACAGATGAAAATAGAAGTCTATGATGACATCAACAGAAACAGCATAAGAATCATTGGAGTCCCAGAGAACCAGGAAGAAAATTTCCAAGAAGAATCAAAGGTCGAAAACATCATTAAAGATAAACTTCCAGAGCTAAAGGATATATGTAAAAAAATCCTGCATGCCCGAAGAGTACCAACCAAAAGAGACCCAGAAAAAATACCCCAAGACACAGCCTAGTCACAATGACGGATCCCACAGATAGAGACATAATTCTGCAAACAGCAAGATCAAAAAAGGAAATTACTTTCAAGGGAGCATCCTTGAGATTTGCAGCAGACCGGTCACCAGAAACACTCAGGCCAGAAAGCAGTGGTGGGATATTGTGACAAGACTAAATGAAATGAATGCTTCACCTAGAATACTGTACCCAGCAAAACTCACTTTCCAGTTTATTGGAAAAATACATGGTTTCACAGACAAAAAAGAGCATAGAAAATTTACAGACTCAAAACCAATCTTAAGAGAAAAACTGAAAGACCTTATTTAAGACAAGACTAACCAAAAGACACATCAAATTTCAATATAAAGATGGTATCAATCTTTATATTGACAATATAAAGACAATTCTCTCTCTCAATGTCAATGGACTAAATGCACCAGTGAAGAGACACAGAGTGGCTAAATGGATCAAAAAACTCAATCCAACATTCTGCTGTCTACAAGAAACGTACCTGAATAGTCAGAACAAACATAGACTCAAAATAAAAGGCTGGAGGAAAATTATCCAAGCAAACAACACCCATAAAAAAGCTGGAGTGGCCATACTAATATCAGATAATGCAAACTTTATACTCAGGAAGCTTGTAAGGGACAAAGAAGGACATTATATATTAGTCAAGGGGTATGTAGAGCAGGAAGAAATCACGCTTCTAAACAGATATGCACCAAATGAGGATCCAGCAAAATATTTAATACAATTGTTGACAAAACTGAAAAATAACATCAACAACATAATAATTGTGTGGGACCTCAACACGGCTTTGTCAACACTGGATAGGTCAATCAGACTGAAATACAACAAGAATATACTGGACTTGAGGAGAGAAATGGAATAAAGAGGCCAAGTGGATATAGACAGGACATTTCATCCCCAGAAACCTGGATACACATTCTTCTCCAATGTGCATGGGACATTCTCCAGGATAGTCTACATGCTGGCACATAAACCATATCTCCAAAATATCAAGAGGATAGAAATTTTGCAGGCTACCTTTGCTGACCACAAGGCTCTGAAACTATTTGTGAATTCCAAAGGAACAAAGAAGAAAAAGTTTAAAACCTGCAAGTTAAACAGCCTCATAATAAATAACCAGTGGGTCCGAGATGAAATCAAAGAGGAAATCAAAATTTCCTGGAAATAAATTATAATGAAGACACAAACTATCAGAGCTCATGGGACACAGAAAAAGCAGTACTGAGAGGAAAATTTATAGCTTTGCAAGCACACATCAGGAAGGAAGAAGGGGCTTACCTGAGTAGCTTAATGATGCAGCTTATATAACTAGAAAGTGCTCAACAAAAGGACGCAAAAATAGGGAGGCAGAAGGAAATAACCAAGCTGAGAGCAGAAATCAAAGAAGTGGAAACCCCAAAAACAATCCGAAAGATCAACAAAAGCAGAAATTGGTTCTTTGAAAAAACAAACAAGATTGATAGACCACTGGCAAAACTAAAAAAGAAAGAGAGAGAGAAACTTGATAACTCGTATTAGGAATGAAAAAGGAGAGATCACTACTGATATGGCAGAGATTCAAAGGGTAATCAGAAACAACTTTGAGAAGCTCTGCTCCACTAAAAATGAGAACCTGGAAGAAATGGATAAATTCTTGGACTCTTATAATCTTCCACGGTTGAAGGAAGAGGATGTAGCATATCTAAACACCCCCATCACTGTTGACGAAAACAAAATGGTAATCAAATGTCTACCCAAAAACAAAAGCCCAGGCCCAGATGGATTCACGAATGAATTCTTTCAAACTTTCCAAGAGGAAATACTACCAATCCTGGCAAGACACTTTTATGAAATTAAAAAAACGGAAACACTTCCAAATGCCTTTTATGAAGCCAACATCACCTTGATACCTAAACCAGACAGAGATGGAACGAAAAAAGAAAATTACAGACCAATATCGCTGATGAATGCAGATGCAAAGATTCTCAGCAAAATTCTTGCAAATAGAATACAATGCCTTATTAAGATCATCCACTACGATCAAGTAGGTTTTATCCCAGGAATGCAAGGATGGATTAACATCAGTAAATCTATCAACATAATAGAAAACATCAACAACAAGAAAAATAAAATCACATTATCGTATAATTAGATGCAGAG
>PVKC010046122.1:0-11290 GCA_004027635.1 Crocidura indochinensis
TGTGGTAGATGGCTTCAACTAGCTTGAGAAAGGTTCCTTCCATTCCCATCTTGCTGAGAGTTTTGATTAAGAATGGGTGTTGGACCTTATCAAATGCTTTCTCTGCATCTATTGATACGATCATGTGATTTTTATTTATTTGTTTGTAGATGTTGTGTATGATACTGATAGATTTATGGATGTTAAACCAACCTTGCATTCCTAGGATGAAACCTACTTGCCGTAGTGTATGATCTTCTTGATGATGCATTGGATCCTATTTGCAAGGATTTTGTTGAAGATCTTTGCATCAACATTCATCAGGGATATTGGTCTATAGTTTTCTTTTTTTTTTTTTTTTTTGTTGCATCTCTGTCTGGTTTTGGTATCAGGGTGATATTGGCTTCATAAAAACTGTTTGGGAGTGTTCCCGTTTTTTCAACTTCTTGGAAGATAAACACCTAAATCTCTATAATAGAACTATAGCTAAATTGTAGATAATTTATTAATTTTCTCAATGATATTTATAGTACAACTCTTTTTCAAAAATACCAAAAAATGATAATGACTGTGGATTTATTATAGATAGCTCTTACTATCTTGATAAAAGTTCCTCACAACTCTATTTTTGAGAGGTTTTATTTATATTTTTAATATGCATAGATGTGGATGTTGTGAAAATAACTGTAACGTATAAATTGCTAACAAAGATAAACAAGAACAAATTAAAAATTCTATCAAAAGCGAGAAAAAATGAAAAAACACTGCTCATATTAAAACAGGTATATAAAAATTGGCAAGTAAAAAATGCTCTTTATCATTAATCACATGACAATATTTTATCATGACAGAAAATATTTCAGTTTAAGCAAATATGAAAGAAAATCATTTTCAATTTATTAAAAATTTTTGTTTAATCAGAAAACTAACAAAGGCACACAGTTTAAATAAAGATTTATATAATATATGTTTGTATTTGGCAAATTCTTCTAGCATAGCTTATATTTTGAAATTGCACATATTAAAGACTTTGGTTTTATTATATGAGTTTGCTGTATTTTTAACTTTTTCCCCACTTTTTTGAATATTTTTCAAAAGAACACATAGATTACAATAGAAAAGCAGTAAAAATACTTTCCTGTGTTCCAAAATCCATTTCATGAGAATTTTTTTGACATACATCATGTATAACATATATCAAGTGATACAAGGAAATGACTGACAAAACAAGAAATCATTTTTTGAAGTTGACTATATAAAAATATTTAGGAATATATTAGTATTTTTTAAATAGCAAACAACTCTATAGTGTTGTCTCTGCAAAAATATTTAATTTTGAAAGAACTAATGTTCTAACAAATTTGAAATACACAGATGGACAAAGTACACATGATCTTTGGGAAGTCTTGCTCCCTAATGCCTACCAAAGGGTAGACAAGCCTTTCTTTCTTTTGTAAAAATGTTGCTAAGTCTGTTAGAACAGCTTGGCCACTAAACTAAACATAGAGGAGGAAGATCATGGTTTAATTTGAGAAACTTTAGCTCTGCCAAAGTCTCCTACTAAAGAAAAATATTTTCCCCAGAATAACTTACACTTTATACATTAAAAAATGCAATTTTACACATTTGATCTAAAACCTAAACTGTGATATTTATGTTATTAAAACAACTACTTATGCAGAATTAATAAAAATAGTGTGGGTAGTTGTAAGGGTTCATAAAGTGTAGGTTTTATATCAGCACAAGGACGAGAGCCTCTAGAAGGACTCTGCCCATTTTCGGCGTATTTGATTTTTACCCCATTTTACTACTTTTCTCTTCTTCAAACAAAACCACATAACTTTAGCTATCTAGTCCCGCCTCCCAATTAGAGAGGGATATAATGGAAGTACCATGACCAAACAGCTGTAAGATCACTCCATATGGTCTCCCGTGCCTGCCAGGAGCAATTTCTGAGCATGGAGCCAGGAGTAACCCCTGAGCACTGCCAGGTGTGACCCATAAACAAACAAACAAAAAAAAGAGATCACTAAGCAGTAAGGTAGGCACAGAGGACAGAGGGAACCACTCATTTTAGCATCCCCAGTGATGAGGATGGAGGCTATGGGAGGCAGGACGGGAACTGAGGTGGAGGGAGGACAATTCGGTGATGGGAATTCCCCTGATTCAATGTTAATATGTACCTAAAATATTACTGAGAACGACATGTAAGCCACTATAATTAAAATAAAAATTATATAAAAGTACATGATTTACAGTCTATATACTTGCCATATTGTCACTTTAATGTATAGACAGACTGAAGACATTATTTTAAATTGATGAAAATATTGAAAACTTTGGGATTATATAATATTATATATTATATTATGAAAATTTTCACTAGTTCAATAGAACCATAAAATTAAATATTAAATGCTATTTATTATTTTATTGTTTACAAAAAGTACTTCAATAACGATTCATATATATATTCTTTTGTGTTTTCAAAGACCTTGCTAGTATTTTTTTAAATAATTTTTAACCAGTTTCTGTTTTAAAATAAATGTTCATCATTAGTAGCAATATTGAATTTAGGTCAGATGCTGACAAGTCAATTGTCCTACTTGCTTTACTATGATAGTAAGTAATGTACATCATATATAAAAGTCTACTTATTGACAAATTACAGTGAAAAATTTCCAAAGCATATGAGTTACTAAAAGATAAATTCATAATATAATAACAAAAATAATAGGTAAAGGAATTTAGTGACTACTATCAGGATATGAAAGAGAAGAATTTCTATATGATGCTTCATTAAAAATAATTATGTATATTAATCTGACACCAGACATCACTTCAATGTTAATCAATTAAAATTTATGTTATAAATTATCATATGTAAATTCCATATTATCCTTTGCTTATTTTACAAATAATTTATCCACAGTCAAATCTGACACGATAAACATTTAAGTTAATAATAATATTTGTTATGTTCAGTTCATTAATTTCATTAATAAACAACATCCATTAATAAAAATGTCAGTTCTCAAATGAAAATATATTAATTTATTTTAGAAATATTAACTTTTTGTAGTATATTAGACTATTCTCTTATCTTACTTAAAATATGATTTCTTTCTTTTCTTTTTCTTTTTTTTTGTTTTGTTTTTGTTTTTGAGTCACACATGGTGGTTACTCCTGGCTTTGTGTTCAGAAATCACTCCTGGCACATTCGGGGGATGATATAGAATGCTGGGAATCGAACATGGGTCCATCCATGGTCACCATGTGTAACGCAAATATATCTCTCTAACCCCTTAAACTATGTTTTCACAACTCATGTAATTAGCGTATTTTCACTTCTTTAAGGCAGAGGGAACCTTATGGTAGTATTCTAATATTCTAATTACTAGTAATGTTTTCTTGTTATTTTCTCATTATATTGTCTTGACTATTATAATATAACTCTTTCAAGACTGACATTTTTTCTACATTAGAAATTAACTTGAAAGAAACATAATAAATCTATCTGGAATTTTTAGTGATATTGTTGGATTGATGTCCCTATCTATTAAAAATTGAAAGAAAAGTACATGACATACATTCAGTCCTATATATTGTGCCATATATACACTTTATAGGGAGATGTATAAAATATGAAATTAGCTGTGTATGATAGGGGTTACAGGATACTAAACATTTATAATAAATGGATTTAACCTCGAAAAATGGATGACTCTTTCACCTGACTCAAGTTCATTCCTGATGGGATACTGACATTTAATTTTTTAATATAATTTTTATTTTAATGACAGTGGCTTACATATCGTTCACAGTAATATTCCAGGTACATGTTATCATTGAATCAGGGGAATTCCCATCACTGAATTGTCCTCTCTCCACCTCTGTTCCCATCCTGCCTCCCCTATCCTCCACCCTCACCCCAGGGGCTTCTGGATTGAGTGGCCCCATCTGTTTCTAGTTTATTACTTAGTGATCTTATAACTGTTTGATCTTGGTACTTCCATTTCTTCTCCCTTTAATTGGGAGGCGGGACTAAATAGTTTGAGTTATGTGGTTTTGTTTGAGGAAGAGTAAAGTAACAAAATGGGGTAAAAATCAACTACGCCAACAACGGGCAGAGTCCTTCTAGAGGCACTCATCCTCGGTTTGAGATACGAAGGGGAGAAAGAGGAAAAAAAAGGTAAAACACCACAACAGTTCAAAAAGAAGTATCAAGATATCCAGTGAGCACTGCAGCAATAAAGATATGCACCTCATAATTACCATGGTCTTGAGATAAAAACATTACAGAGCTCAAAAAGGAAGAAGAGAAAGGAGAAAGAAAAAGTAAATATATAAATAAAATAGTGGACAACTATGTAAATATCTACACCAAAACAAAGAAGTCTACAAAACTAGATAAGAGGAGAGAAAAAAAAAAGAAAAAAAGATAAAATAGAAAAAAGAAAAAAAGATTATTTTGTGCTTTTTGTCTCTCTCTCTCTCTTTTTTTTTTTTGTTGTTTGTGGTTTTTGGGTCACACCTGGCAGTGTTCAGGGGTTACTTCTGGCTCCATGCTCAGAAATTGCTCCTAGCAGTCACAGGGGACCAAATGGGACACTGGGATTCGAACAGATTACCTTCTGCATGAAAGACAAATGCCTTTCCTCCATGATATCTCTCTGCCCCCCCCCTTTTTTTTCCCTTCCTGCATAGGCACAGTAAAAATTCGGGTCATTCGAAAAGGGAATCCCCTTGGCCTAAGAGATACAGGGTTTCTCCATCCTTGGAATATATTGTCATGGGATTATGTAGACTCCTTTCAAGTTCATTTGGTGTTTCTGTGTTGTATGGAAGACTTCTGCTCTGATCTGGATGATAAAATCAGACCTCTATATCTAGAGATCTCAGTCTCTACACAGTTCAAGTAGTAGAACTTTCAATGAAGTCTTTCTTCGTGATTTTAGAAGTTCTGTTTCCTGAATGCCATTTTAATCTGTCTTCTGCGGTTGGTGGTCTTGGCCCTTGCATTGAACCTCGGGTAGAACCCGGAATATCGTCTTTTGTTAAGTTTCCAGAAGACACATTCATTTACAACTGCATCAGTCAGGTCCCTGGGATTAGAGATCATGGTTGTTGTGCAGGTTGTAGAACAAACCCTAGACTAAGGCTTTCTTGCTGGTCCCAGATTACATACTGCCCGGTTATGGTTCTATCTGCCAGTCAATTGTAGATCACGTTCTCGGCTTTTGCACAGCCCAAAGTGTGACAAGTTTTCTGATTTTGTCTTGTCATTAGTTGGTGAGGTAGGATACTCTGCTCGTATGTCCATTTGTTCCTAATTTCCTCGTTGTCAGTATATCATATTAGAGCTGGCACATGTTGGTGTTTGAGCAGTATTCAGGATGTCCCAGATGGAATTTGGTTCCTGTAGCTGTTGTGTGGAACTGTGTCATTTCTATGTCTGGGACTCTGGGTTCAAGGCTGGACAGTCGGTGTCTAATCTCCTAGAGTCTAAGCTGGGTCCACATGACATATTTTCAAGGTGGGAGATTCCCCTGTATTGTAAATAAGTATGAATTCTTATCCCTAGTAGATAAGAGCTTGTTTATATACATGAGATTTCCCGTTTTTTTAGTGTGTCTTTGCAGGAGGAAATGGTGCTTCATTATATTGCTGGTGTATTTGGGGGAGGAAAAAGAAGAGCAGAGAAATAAGTCACACACCCATAAAATATATAAGAATAGGAGCTATCAAGACCACACAGGTGTAAGACCACTGGGTAGCAAGTTAGGCACAGAGGAGACCACGTACTCTTGCAGGCCTAGGGCTGAGGGAGTTAGAGATGGGAGGTAGGATGGGAACGGAGATGTAGGGAGAACAATTCGGTGAAGGGAATCCCCCTGATATTAAGTTATCATGTACCCAAAATATTCTTGTCAACAAGATCTTTCTTTACATGCAAATATTAGGGGTGAGGGGAGGACAACTTTGGTAGTGGGAATTCCCCTGATTCAATATTAATATGTACTTAGAATATTACTGTGAAAAATATGTAACCCACTTTGCTCAAAATAAAAATTATTATTAGGGGCCCGGGAGATAGCATGAAGGTAAGGAGTTTGCCTTTCATGCAAAAGGTCATCGGTTCGAATCCCGGTGCCCCATATGGTCCCCCGTGCCTGCCAGGAGCAATTTCTGAGCATGGAGCCAGGAGTAACCCCTGAGCACTGCCGGGTGTGACCCAAAAACCACCAAAAAAAATTATTATTAAAAAAAAGAAAAGATGAAGTCATACAATTTTCTGCTAATGGATGCATCTGGAGAGTCATATGTGAGAGAGAGGGAGAGGAACAGATTCAATGATTCTCATATGTTAATAATAAAAAAATTTCTAAGGAGATATTAAATATGCAAAGACAATAGAAACAGAGAGCAAAAGAGCTGGTCTTCAGTAGAAAACTTGCCACTAATGCAAGGGTGGTAATGGGGTATGTTAGGGAAGAAACACTAGAACCATCGCAGAGGAGAAATATGCCTGCCACAAACACAGTTTGGGTGGCTGGAGGGAAATTAGAGGTATTGGTATGGAAATGAACAGGGGTGAAGGGATTGGTGTTGGGACATTTTAACCTGAAACTCAATTACAGATATCTGTATAAATCCCAGTGATTCAATAAACAATTTTTTAAAACCAGAAAAAAAAGAATAGAAATGAAAATATATTTGCTCACATATGGATAAAGAAAAATGATTTAAAAAACTGAAGTAAAAAATAGATAAAGAACTGAAATAAAAAATAAAGAGGTAGTGTTATACTGATCCTATACTTATGATGGAAGTATAAGCATCCGCATTGTCTTTTGAGATTTTCTTGTGGGGTGTGGGTTCCCAGGTGCCTTTTTATTGCATAACCTGCCCTTCTTGAGATTGGAAAAATATTTGTGTCAGGGAGTCTTGGGTAGAGTTCTTGAATTGGGAATCTTTTTTAGGGCTAAGTCCAGTATCCAGTAATAGTCCACGTTAGGAAGGGTTGGTAGGGAGAACCACACAGCATGAGTCTGCAGGGGTGTTGGTTGTCTTTTCCTGCCGGGGACGAGGTGTGGGTTTGAGTGGGTGTCCCTTCGCTTGGATGCTGGGTACTGGTTCCTTGGGGTAGGAGGTCAGTCTTGATGCCTAATAGATCAAGAACTGAGGGTGAAGAGCTTTAATAAAATGGAAAATCTGGATGGAATTGAGGGGTGAACAGATAGTCAGATTCTTGGAATGGGGAAAGAGAATGTATATAGAAGGGGCAGAAAAGATGTAAAGAGAAAATAAGATTATCTAGAAAAAGAGAAAGAAAAAAGAAAAAAGAAGAAAAAGTGAGAAGAGAGGAGAGAAGAGCATGGGCATGTTAGTTTACTTGGATATGTTTAATGAGTAGGCCTCGGAGTATAAGTCTGTAGGTCATAGATGCTGCTTCTGTGGTCTGGCTGGTCACATGCTTCCGGTCCTAAAAGAGGATATAACCTAGAGAAAAGGGGTATGTTAAAGTGTTTTAGCAAGACAATTTCATACTGCAACCTGGTTATGTTATCTCGTGTAGCTTAACTCAAAGGTGCCATCTTAGGTTGTCCACCATTTGTATCCAAGAAAGCCTGTGGACAGAAAAGCTGAGAGGTTACTTTAAATATAGTAAGCTTAAGGCATTAACACATATTATTTTGAAGTGCTTCTGTTGGATTCAGCGATTTCCCACGGTATTCTTTATTGTAATCTTGTATAGGACCCCTAGATTTTAGAGGGGCCAGAGCAATAGCACAGTGATAGAGTGTGTGCCTTGCATATGGTCAACACCTGTTGGAGCTGGGTTCGATTCCCTGCATCCCATATAGTCCCTGAGCCTGTCAGAAGCAATATCTGAGCTCAGAGACAGGAGTAATCCCTGAACGCCCCCGGGTGTGACCCAAAAAACAAAACCAAACAAAAAATAAAGTTTTAGATTATCCTTATTTTATTCTTTCTGCACAAATTCTGTTTTATATATATAAACAATGGCACATTAAACACTTTCTTTGGCTTACTGTTTTTTTGTTTTGTTTTGTTTTGCTTTGGTTTTGGTTTTTGGGCCACACCCGGTGACACTCAGGGGTTACTATTCGCTCAGAAGTCACTCCTGGCAGGCACGGGGGACCATCTGGGGAACCGGGTTATCGAACCGTGGTCCATCCTAGGTTAGCGCAGACAAGGCAGGCACCTTACTTTCACCGCCACCGCCCGGCCCCTGCCTTACTGTTTATGATGGTGAGTGCCCATTATAAAGTTTTCTTCTATACAATATACTTCCACCAGGGAAGTTACTTTGTTCATAATAGTTCAATTTTCTTCAAAACTAAAGCCAAAACATTCACTCAAAATATTTGTTTACTTTCTAATAGGTCAAAACAACATATTTCCAAACACATCTAAATAAACAAATGCATTCCAAAAATTGTTTAAAAGCATTTATTAAAGGCAAAAACAGTAGGAACTTAGTAAAAGTATAATTTCTTATTGTATTTACAACACAGCTATCTATAGGAGATATTGTTTGTTACCTTCACTGCTCTAAGAAACGTTTGAATGTTATATCTGATAATGTGAAGAATGCAGAATGTATTTTCAAAAGAAAAAGAAAAGAAAACATGTACTTGAAACTGAGGCAAAAGTTCTATACTCACCAAAACACAGCAAATCTGAGAGACAGATCTTCAGAATTAAACATATCCTCACACCTTTGGAACAGTTTTGGGGACGTGGTCTAAATGCAAAGTCATGCCCATATGTCTGTACAAGATTCAGATAAACTTGAGAGACTTAGATATGATTCTCAGAAGGTATGCTATTGATTTAACAATAAGTTTACCAAGGATTAACAGATGTGTCATTTGTTCTGTCCACTTTCTACTAATGATGTTTCAGCTCTTTGCCATAATCTTCCTATCCCTATGTAAATTAATATGGTCTATTGTACTAGATCTCTAGATTAAATATATACTCATTATTGTTTTTAGATTTAGACTCGTGATTCTCTCCAATATTAATTGCAAATTGTATTTCTGAAATTGAAGCATCTGTAAGGCATTAAAATATGTTTCAAAACATTTATTCCTAAAGATATTATTTTTGCACTCTATTGTCCCCATACGTAAAATATAGGAGGGGATTTTTAACTAATATTCTTCCTGATATTTTATTATAGCTCTAAATTAGTCTATTTTTGCTCTAATAGTATTTACTGCATAAATAACTGAATAAATGGTGGCATAATTATGTTCGTGTTCAGAACTGATTTTAATTTCTAGTTTAATTTTTCCCTATATGACAGTTTTGCTATGTTTTTAATTTATGTGCCCTGGTACTCTGTGCCAAAATACTTGTCCATCTTTGTACAAACTTTTTTCTCCAAAATATTTCTGCAATGTTGTTAAATTGTTTCATACACACAAATCAACATCTATTAGAATGATGCTAAACACAAGAATCATAAGACCAAACAGAGGGAGAAGACTTCACAGTTATGACTGATCTGAATACCATCAAGAGGAGGTATGAATTAATATCAGTCATGAGAGAGAGAGAGAGAGAGAGAAAGAGAGAGAAGCAATTGCAAGTTACTGCTACATACAAAGCTTTTGAAAGATATGTTAATTTTGGGCTTTAATTTTTGCATAACTTTTGAATAACAATTTTGCACCACATAGAACTAATCTGGACTGTCAAACTTTTTATCATTTACTGACTCTCTTAAAAACAACCTGATGGGAAGGTTGCACTGTGAAGGGGGGTGTTCTGCTATGACTGAAACCCAACTACAATTATGCTTGTAATCATGGAGTTTAAATAAAGAAATTATATATACAAAAATAACAATGAATATAACATTTGTTCCATATTTCAAATTACTAGTATTCTTTATGTTGAGGTTTTGGGAAAAAAAATAACTGATGTTTGGGGCCAGAGCAATAGCACAGTGATAAGGCGTTTTTGCCTTGCACACGACCAATACAGGACAAATCCAGGTTCGAATCCCGGCATCTCATATGGTCCCCTGAACCTGTCAGAAGCTACTTCTGACTTGTAAACGTAGGCACAGGAGTAACTCCTGAGTGCCACATAGAGTGACTCAAAGAACAAGACAAGAAAACATAAAACTGATGCTAACTAAATATGATCTTTGAAGAATTATATTGGTCTGAGGTATTAAAATATATTTCTCTATTAAATGACTAGAGGGGAATTCATACTTTTTTCTGTTTCTGCTGGGAATTTTCCCATTAACTGATAATGAATTAACCGTGTAGAGTTGCTGTTTCTTTTTAACATCTAGTTGTGGTTAGTAAGAAAAATAGCGTCATTGACTGGCAAGGAAGTTCATAAGTTAAATTAGTTGCCTTGCATGTGCCTTACCTGGTTTGATCCAAAGCACTGATTATATACCCAAGAGTACTGCGAATAGTGGTTCCTGATCATAGAATCAGGAGTAAATCTTGAACATTGCTGAGCATGGTCGAAATACCCCACCCAGCCCCTGCCAAAACAGCAACATAACAGCTAAAATAGGATATATGAGATTAATATTTTATTGTTCTTGTCTGAAATTAATAATATATGTGTGCTTGGTTATGTAAATATCACATTCTCTTTTTATCATGATCAATTCAACAACATTAAATCATATTCACTTATTCTCACACTAAAGCAAATCATATGGAACTGAAAAGAGGAATCAGTGATTTATATGGACTTTAGTAGACTTGAGAAACTTCCTTACATTAAAAGAATAGAACAAGGGGCCTGGGAGATAGCATGGAGGTAAGCCGTTTGCCTTTCATGCAAAAGGCCATCGGTTCGAATCCCGGTGCCCCATTTGGCCCCCCGTGCCTGCCAGGAGCAATATCTGAGCATGGAGCCAGGAGTAACCCCTGAGTATTGCCGGGTGTGACCCAAAAACCAAAAAAAAAAAAAAAATAATAGAACAAGAAATGCATGTGTGTTTGTGTGTATATGTGTGTTTGAGAGTGGATGCGGTAGAAAGAGTTAACAACAGAATAATAAAACTGTAATTTTCATGATAGAAACTTTTATAATCCTCTAGAACTGTGGTCGGCAACCTGCGGCTCGCGAGCCACATGTGGCTCTTTACACTTTTAATTTGGCTCTTCTGGGGCCGGCATGGTGACGCTAAAGGTAAGGTGCCTGCTTTGCCTGTGCTAGCCTAGGACAGACCTAGGTTCGATCCCCCAGCGTCCCATATGGTCCCCCAAGTTAGGCGCAAATTCTGAGCTCATAACGTAAC
>PVKC010046123.1:0-11294 GCA_004027635.1 Crocidura indochinensis
AACTAACAGCACATTTTATTTATTTATTTATTTATTTTGGTTTTTGGGTCACACCCGGCAGTGCTCAGGGGTTACTCCTGGCTCCATGCTCAGAAATTGCTCCTGGCAGGCACGGGGGAACATATGGGGCACCGGGATTCGAACCGATGACCTTTTGCATGAAAGACAAAACGCCTTACCTCCATGCTATCTCCCGGGCCCCAGCACATTTTAAAGAAAACAAAAATAAATAGCTAATCATGATAAAAATAATATATATTATAATAACAAAACCAACTCCTCTGGATATCATGACCCAATGCAGCTTTTCTCTGCCCTGCAGGTCAAGTCCAGTGCAGGTGTCCAAGATTCATCCCATCAAGGCTCAGTACCCCATCTGCACCCCACATGGCACCACACTTTGAGTTTCTGCTCTTTTCCTAGTTGATTGTCTGCTCACTGGGGGGGGGGGCATGGCCACGATCTCTCTCTCAAGCCCAAGAAACTGATGCTGGCTTTGCAGCGGTGTTTAGATGCTGTGAAGGAAAAAGATGAATTACATGTATTTTGTTTTTGCAGAATACAGGCGCGCTGCAAACTGCTGCTTTTTCATGATGGAGAGAGGCTGCTAGGGCGAGTAGCGAGTGCTAATAGAGGCACGTCATCTTTTCTTTTGAGGGAAGGGATGGAACTGCACTGTGGAAGAACAGCATGGCATTTTGCAAGAATCTTTAAGCTCAGAGAGCTTTGGAAATGGAGCTTGGGAAATGTTTCCACCATTGTGACTTTTTTTGTTTTTAAAGGAAAAAAAGATTTAAGGGAACTGCTTGCATACACCATTATCATGGGTTCAAAGTGTTAAAAAGCTGCAGTTTTCTGGGTGGTTCAAAACTGCTAGAGAAATGAGTTTTTTGTATTTTGAATCATTTTGTTAGAAAGAGAAAATTCCAAATGCTTCTGGTTGGGCAACGGAAACAGCTGCAAAAAGAACTATCTTCCATCTTTGCTGAGTTTCACCAAACTTTTGTGTGTGGGATGCAAGGGACCAAAGGTCAAAGAATCCGGGCACTCCCAGCACACACCTCCCCCAATATAGCAGCATTAAAGCCATGTGGAAAAGGCAGAATTTAGCTATGACCCGTAAGTCAGGCTCAGAGAAAGAATTCCCAAACTCAGAAAGTGTCCCAGTGTCAGAGGCAGAGAAAGGATTTCCAAAGGCAGAGGAAAGGTTCCCAAACTCAGAAAAAGACTTCCCCAATTGAAAGAAAGGGTTTCTAGGCTCAGAAAAAGGATTCCAAACTCGAAGAAAAACTTACTATACTTGCCTAGAGTGTTCCCAAATTCAGAAAAAGGGTTCCCAAAGTCAGAAAAATAGATCCCAGGGTCTGGAGAGATAGCACAGTGGTGGGGCATTTGCCTTGCGCTCGGTCAATTCTGGACGGACTCTGGTTCGATTCTGGTTCGAGTCCTCCGTGCCTGCCAGCAGCGATTTCTGAGCGCAGAGCCAGAAGTAACCCCTGATCGAAACCAGGTGTGACCCAAAAACCAAAAACCAAAGAAAAAAGAAAAATAGATGCCAAGCTTAGGGAAAGGCTTCCCTAAAGGGTTCCTTTTCAAGAAAACTTGGCAATGGGGCCAGAGAGATAGCATGGAGGTAGGGTGTTTGCCTTGCATGCTGAAGGACAGTGGTTCAAATCCCGGCATTCCATATGGTCCCTTGAGCCTGCCAGGAGTGATTTCTGAGTGTAGAGTCAGGAGTAACCCCTGAGCGCTGCCAGATGTGACCCAAAACCCAAAACCCAAACCCCCCCTCCAAAAAAAAAAAAAAAAAGAAAAGAAAAAGAAGAAAACTTGGCAAGCCTTTGTTTGAGAAAGGATTCTCAAAGTGAGAGTTCCAAAACTAAAAAAAAAAAAAAAATCTAAGTAATAGAAAGGGTTCCTAAGCTCAGAGAAAGTTTGTGGTGCCATCTGAAGCCAGAGAAAAGCTTCTCAAGCTCAGAGGAAAACTTTTCCAACCGTGAGAAATGGTCCCCATGCTAAGAGATAGGGTTCCCTGGCCCAGAGGAAGAGTTAGTTCCCTAAAAGATTTCCTTTCAAGAAACTTTGAGAAGCCTTCAGAGAACATCTTCCCAAGATCAGAGAAAGAATTCCCTTTTGAAAGAAAGTTTGGGAAGCTTTTTAGAAAAGTTCTTCAAAATCGGAAAAAGTGTTCCCAGACTCAGCGCTGGCCCCAGGGCTGCGTGTAACTCGGGGCTCGTAGCTTTGCTCTGTCTTTGGCACTGAGAACACTTGAATCATCTGCTCTTATTTTTTGTTCTGGGATCACATCTAGGCTCTGTGATTTGGAGGTTATTCCTATGTGCTGGCCTGGTGGTGGTGGGGGATTACAGGGTGCTAGGGGTGAAGTTGAGTCCCCTGCATACAAAGCTGTTCTTTTAATGATTGTGAATTCCAAAACTGTTGCCCTCAGCACATGGAGTTCCAAGTTTTCTAAGAGATTATGCACCAGAATGTCAATCAGGAATTCCTGTATTTATCATGACCACTGTGGATCTCCATAGGGTGCAGATATAATAACGAGATGGTATCGTAATAATATGACCAAGATTTTAAAACTATTTCTATTAGGACTAAACATTTTTTCTTGAGTATCCAGAATTTTGTATTTTGAAGTTGGAGACAGATTTTTTTAAATTCCCTGACTTAAAGAAAATGCTGGCTTAAAATGAAAAAAAAAAAAAAAAAAAAGCAAATGACTTTTGGCATGAAGACCTTTTAAAAGACTCCTATCTTTGGTGGTCAAGGCATTCTAATATTTCCATGTAGTGCTTTATGCCAAAGCTGAACTTTTAAAGAATTTTCAAATCCACCGGATACTTCATTTTGCATCTTTATTAGTAACTGGAAAGTAGGTGACAGCTGTGATCAGACAGTTTCCTCACGGTAACAGCCAAGCCACGCTATTATATTGTGCCGGTGTTCTTCTGAATATTTCATTTACCCAAGGGGAAAATATTCTAATTTGTAATTTCCACATTGCCCGATTATTGTGTCCCCTTCAATGATTACTCTATTGGTTTGGAATCTGTTCATTTTAGCACAATTTAATAAGACAAGTGACTTTCCAAACACCAGAAGAATCTCAGAAGGTTGCATTGTGATTGAAATGGAAAAGATCTGAGTTCTTCTTTAGCAACACAAGCTCAGCATTACCATTTCTAGAACCTTCCGAGTCTCCTTCCGCCCCTTTCCTGAAGCTTAACTATTAAGCTCTATCTTACAGCAGTGCAATTTCCAAAAATATAATCTGCAATATTATTTTCATGCTATTGCAGCGCTCGGACGCGCTGTTATTATAGGTTTTCTGTCTGTTGCTACGGCATTACAAATGCACACAGATTTATGCGCAGATTAAACGCCGCCAGTGTCTTGCAAAGCCTCAAAAACAATTTGCACAGCATTAAATAAGCCAAGTGTATAAACAGCTCCCCAAATGACTACGTGGAAGAAATTCTATTTGGCCGTTGCCTGCATGTTATTCACCACTTAATGATGTTCTTCTTCTCAATCTACGTCCTTCCCGAAACCAAGCGGCTCCTGGACCATTACACTCCCTCCCCGCTGGCCCATTTAATTTTGCTTTGCTTCATCAATTTGCACCTCAAATAGGTTTTGCAATTTGCTGTGTCAATCCTCAAAGTCTGTTCTGTGCTTTTGTTGTGTCAGTATAGCAAATAGCTCTGCGGAAGGGCCGTGGTGCAATCGGGGCCTGACAGTACCCTTTTCTGCATTATTCTGAGCTGCTGGCTGGTGGGTCCTAAAGGAATTTTCCAAGGTCCTCTTTAAAGTCTCAGACAAACAGATCTCTGGGGAGGGTCAGAGGAATGAGGTGAACTTTGTAGCTTTACTGTACAAACCACTTATGCTATATAGAGTGAGCTATGAATAGCGTCCCCTTCAGGGAGCGAGGGAAACTGTGGTGACCTGAAGGCCTGTGGGGTCACGTTTACTCCTTTATTTGTGTATCCTCAAAGAGCTCCCAGAATGAGAAGTTGATTCCCATCCCCTACTCCCCCTTTGGGGGGAGATCTTGGTAATATTTATCTGCAGCAAATAATCCACACAGACAGGAGGGTTAAGGGGTAAGAGGTTGGGCGCAGGGAGTCTTTTGTCAGCCTGCTGCTAGCTCCAAAAAAAAAAAAAAAATACCTGGAGCCTGCCAGCAAACTCTTCAAAAGACTCTGAACACCTCTCTCCCAAACTATTTATTCCGCTCTCAACAGCGCCTCCACCTGGAAGGTCAAGGTGGGACAACAGGCAAAGAATAATCTTATGGAAATGTTTTCATATACAACAAAGGCCTACCTGCACCCTCTATAGTACCTTATCTCTCCACCTGCCCTTTCACCTCCTTTCACCTGGGGGGAAGGTCCAGGATCTGACAAGCCCCCATGACCTCCCATGAGGGATGTGGAAATAAACGCTTGGGACAACAAATATTCAAAGAGCTATTTGGAACCAAGTTGACCCATAAGGGGCTAGTTCATTCCCAGAAGCACTCCCAAGGGCACAGGGGAGCTCAGAGAGGACCCAGTGGTTAGGCATTGGCTTTGCAAGTTCCCTAGAACAGAGATATAAGGTGGAATCGTCCTTGGATATTGTCACTGAGAATCTGACCACTAAACTCCTCATGGGAGAAAGGAGGAGACAATGGACTGGGGTCCAATCCACACAGCACTCAGTTATGAGCCTTCCCGAGTTCGGGATCACATCACCTGTGCTACTGTGTCTTCTTTCTGTTTTTTTGTTGTTTTATTTTGGTTTGGTTTTTGGTTTTTGGGTCAAACCCGGCAGTGCTCAGGGGTTACTCCTGGCTCCATGCTCAGAAATTGCTCCTGGCAGTCACGCGGGACCATATGGGGCACCGGGATTCGAACCGCTGACCTTTTGCATGAAAGGCCAACGCCTTACCTCCATGCTATCTCCTGGACCCCCTGTGTCTTCTTTCTAAATGTTCCCTTCTGACATGGAGTCATTACTTCACTCACTCTTGCTTCAGACCAGAGGAATCTCCAATTACATTACATCTCAACCCTTCTGACCACCATCACTGCCAAAACAGTCCTGCTCCTGGGTACAGATGAAGAATAAAACCCCAGTTTGCATCGCCAATAGGGAATCTTTAGAAATATTAGTTCTGAAAAGTCACACTGGCATGGGGCTTCTCCAAAGTCGCAGTCCCCGGACACTCTGCTTGCTGGCCTTTCCAAGTGGCTCTTCTGCATTGTTCAACTCACACTCAAGCCTGTTTTCGACAAAGTGCGTTTCACAATGGATTTGGGGACAAAGTCACTTTGTCTTGAGCATTTTTGGGCATTCTTGGCAGGCACCTTAATTTGAACTCTTTCCACTTCTGCTACATGCCATTCTCTCAGGTGTTCTTGATTTCTAGATTCTTCTGACATCTTGTATACACTCAAATAGTGTTGGATTCCCAGTCCCTACTCGGATGCCACGAGTCTTTTGGAGTAATTATTGTGTGCAGAGCTGGAAGACCCCAGGGAAAACAGTTCAGCCATCCAGGCCTCAGGGAACTGGATTCTCTCCCTACATTTGGGTTCTAGCCTCCACCTTTCAGCAGGCCCAGGCTTAGCTCCACTCCCAACCCTACTGTGAACAGGGCAAGGGACACAGACTTGGAACAAAACAGAAGAAGCCCCAAGCCTGGAGAGGAGAAAGGGTGTGCAAGGGAGCATGTGAGGGAGTAAGGGAGAGTGTGAAGGAGTCTGTAGTGGAGCACATGAGGAAGGTAGCTGAGTATCTATGTCTTGCTGAGTGACAGAATTAATGGATTTGGATAACAACACTGAAAAAAATTTCAGTTTTTGGGGCCCAGGAGATAGCATGGAGGTAAGGCCTTTGCCTTTCATGCAAAAGATCATCAGTTCGAATCCCGGTGCCCCATATGGTCCCCCGTGCCTGCCAGGAGCAATTTCTGAGCATGGAGCCAGGAGTAACCCCTGAGCACTGCTGGGTGTGACCCAAAAACAAAAAAACAAACAAAACAAAACAAAAAAAAATTTAAGTTTTTTTTTCTCATTCTTGGTGTTGATTCATTCCACTTAGGTTTAGGAAAGTTTCTCCATTTCACTTTATAATAGAATCATGAATTTCTGTCCTCAAAGACCTTTAAGCATAAGCCAAAATGACAAATGTATCAGGGAATCACGAGAAAACGAAATAACCACCAACAGGCAGGCAAAGAAACAACCCGTAGCGTCGATGTTGTAAGAAAATGAATTTACAAATTCTCTTGGGTAAAAAAGTCGAAAATGAGCAGGCAAACACTGAAAGCATGACAGTTGAAACTCTGTAAATAGAGTCTTTAGTGCACATGGGGGGGGGGGAGCAAAAGGCAAACCCAAAGCCAAAAACCTTGACACAAATCTTAAATAACAACATTTGAACACAAATACACACTGCCTCCGAATACTTTTTCCTTTATTAACATATGACTTATAAGTGTTCAAGTAAAAAGGGATTTTCATTTAGAATAAAAATTAAAATAGAACTCTGATAGATATATTTTCTTTACATGAGAACATATATACAGAAGGACTATCTCCCAGCTGACAGCATGTCTGTTGTCCTGCAGAGCTCAAAAACTGAAATACCAAGTTTTCCTTTTCACAACACAAGACAGGAGTCCAACTTTGATACAAATGATCTGAGGTGCAGCGGGGCTGAATGGAGCAGGAGCATAGATGCCTGGGGTCATTTTAAAATTCCAGGGTCACACAAGTTCCCCTACAAATGATGAGATGACCCTTCTCTACCATTGCATGAACTCTGTATCCTATCTCCCACCTTAAAGGGATGGACAGCAACCGGATGTTCCATATAAGCATCTTGGGCCACAACTGTTTCATCTCCCATGAATCCCTGGGAAGGGGAGATTCTAGGGACAGGAAGTAGACCCCAAGTATGGGAGGCAGCCAGAATTCACCACAAAAAATTGAGTCAATTTCCTCTGATTTGACCAAAAACTTCCCACAGGAAGTAGAGAATAAGAGAGTCACTCAGTTCTGTTATGAATCAACACAGCTTTTTCTTTTCTTTTTTTTTTCTTTTTGGTTTTTGGGCCACACCCAGTGACACTCAGGGGTTCCTCCTGGCTATGCGCTCAGAAGTCGCTCCTGGCTTGGGGAACCATATGGGAAACTGAGGGATTGAACCACAGTCTGTTCTAGGCTAGCGCAGGCAAGGCAGGCACCTTACCTCCAGTGCCACCACCCGGCCCCAACACAGCTTTATCTTTTGTTGTTTGGTTATTGCATCAGAGACAGTTTGGATTCCCTGAATTTGCCTTCATAAAAACCTTGAACCCCTCAAATATCCGTTTCCACCCCATCACCATGTGATGCACTGCTTTCTAAGGACAGAGTCAAGCTCAGGGAGGACGGATCATCCCTAAAATAAAAAGCAACAGTGAAGCTCAGTCTCCAACAGACTCCAACTGGGTTGGTTCTGCCAAGTTTCATGAAGAGACAAGTAGGGATAATGCTCTATGAAGTGGTCTGAGAACCTCTCAGGACTCCTGCAGGAAGATGACCAGAAATGCTGGACATGGAACCTACCTTTGAAGTCTCAAATCTCTACCCTAGAAACTGCCCAATGGGGCACAGGTGATGGCACTCAGGCTAGGGCCTGGTAACTAAACGAGGAACAGAACCCAACATAAGAACAGATGCTCTTTCAAGGCTGAGGAAATGTGAGGTTGCCCTACATCCTGCAGTTCATGCCTGTAAACCTTCACTTTTAGAAGCAGTTCTCCCCTTACAATGGAAGTTCATTTTATTTTTTCCCCCAAGTGATGATATTCTGTTGCTCCAGCCATCCCTGGACTTATTTCAGGTCAGAAATGGGGGGGTGGGGGCCACACTCGGTGGCTCTCAGAGGATACTCCTGGCTTTGTACTCAAGAATAACTCCTGACTGTGCTCGGGGGACCCTATGGGATGCCGGTGATAGAACCAACATCAGCCAGCCACGTGCCAGGCAAATGCCAGGCAAATGCCCTCTTTGCTGTGCTCTGGCCCCCGGAATTCTTGTGTGCAGGATCCTTCCCTGACTCAGCACAGGCAAACAAGAAAAAAGGGAATGTCAATGTGAAACCACAGGGTCTGGCTGACCTGCACATATGACCCCTGTACCTTCATGGCCAGGTCTCAGACACAGAAGAGATGTTATTGGTCCCCAATAGGCATCAGAAAAACAAGAAACAGTGATGGCTGGGGAGGGCAGAATGGGTAACAGGGCCCCCAACAGGAGGAACTTGGGTTCACACATGAGATTCATATTCCTTGTGGGAGCAGACATAGTCCCGGCACTTCAGGGCTGTCCAAAGCACCCAAATAGGAGTCCACACTGGCAAAGGGCTAGGTGGAAACTGACAGCAATTTGTGTGCAACGAACTAGGGGACACACAGGCCATGAGCATATCAAATGCTACTGGCATTTGGCAGTGAGATGTGCAGAACCAGGTATACTCGCCCACATTCTGAGCACACTTAAGACAACTCTGCAGAGATCTAGAGACCAGTAGCCCCATAGGATTGTGTGGGGTCCACAGAATTGCCCAACCAGCCAATGATGGAGCACATGAGGCGAATCAGCACTGGAAAGGTGGTACCTGGTCCCTTGTCCACCACCATCACGGGGAGAGCTCAGAGAGAGAGACTTGCACCCAGGGGCCAGTAGGAAGCCAGTTATCCCCACCTGAAAGCCCTGGACACATACTTCATCCAACTTCTGAACCTGGGCAGCCAGAAGAGTAGGGCAGCCAAAGAGCCACTATGGGTTCCAGAATGTTCTCTCAGCTCCATGCCTCCACCACTGGACTTTTCCAAAGGGCTCAGAGTGCCCACTGTCAGGTGGTTGAGAGCTTCAGGGCAGTGAAGGGCTGGTTTATGTGAGTCCGTGGGTGAGGTCGACATGGGCACTGGGCCAACTGGGCTGGACCCAAGACCAGGGAACCCAACACAAGTGTATGTCACCAAGAGGGTGTGTGTGAGTGGGACCAACATTTATGCAGAGCGATGAGGGCATTAGTGGTAGCCAACCTGGGCATGCCCAGGTGCCTCTGAGTGGCATCTGCTATGGGGGCACCATGTGCATCTATTGGGGGACTGGACGTGGCACGGGGCGAGGTCCCCAAATCTCAGCTCTGGCTTCCTGCCTTTTCCATCTCCTCAACTCTGGCTTCCTGCCTGTCCCATCTCTTCTGGATAATGTCGATTCTCTCCTTTGAGCCTGACAGGGTCCCCAAAAGGCCATGAAGGAGGCAAAGAGGGGCCAACTCAGCCCCCTTGTGGGTCCGAACATGCCACCTTCCAGTCCCATCCACCTTTGGCTTTGCCTTTCAAAGAAACTTGGGCATGCCTGGGACAAAATAAGAAAGGGGGGTTCAGATCAGAGCAGTAAGACTGGAGGGTCTGGGGTCTCACAGGAGGAGCAGGCTCAGCTCTTACTGGGGAATAGGAGTAATCCCTGAGCTCACTGCCATGCTCTTCCTCTAGGCACCTCAGATAAACCCTGCCTGACTGCATTGATGCCTCCCATGTCCAACAACAGCCAAGCCACTGAGGGTAGCCCCCAAAGCGGCCCAGGAGGGTCCTGATAGCCACCAAACAACTGGGCACACCAAATCAGGACAGGGTTCAAGCCAGGCCCAGCCTGCAGGTGTCATCCTTGACTCTGTCTCCAAGGGCAGAGCAGGGAGGCAGAGGCGCACCACATGTGTCTTCACCCACAGAACAGCCAGACGTCAGTCCACACTCTGAGGAGCCACCCTGAGGTCCCAGTGGGGGGCGAAGAGGGTCTTCCTGAAAGGCTCCAGGCATCACACTGCCATCAGGTTTCCAGACCTTGTTCAGGTCTGCAGGGGCTCAGCCGGCAAACTGGGCATAGAAGGCTCCCTTGACCCGCTCGATCTGGTGGCATAGCTTGATGGCAGGGCCCAGCTTCAGCTCTAGGCACTCCTGCACCGTTGGCAGTGTCAGCAAGAGGAGCGCTTGCCCATCAATGTCCTGTGGAACCAGACACCTGTCAGTGGACATGGCCAGAGGGTACAGGGTCGTGTTGCAGCAAACCAAGGTGCCTGAGCACTGTGTGGTAGTTAGGTCAAGCCCAGCTCTAACTAGGGTCTTGCGGATAATGGGGAGGAGAAAGGTGACCCGGTTAAGGGAAATGGGTGTGTACTTGGGGGTCCTCCGAGAGCTGACAGGGTGCCCTCACCTGCTCCTGGAAGATCTTGGCCAGCGGAGCACAGTCCGTGAGCTTGATGAAACGCACCACGTCGGTGACAGTCCACTCAAGTGGGTTGCTGTCTAGAACCAGCTTCTCCTCTTCCTCAGATGGGGCCTCCTGTCCGTGGGGAAGGAGGGAACACAGTCACCCATCACTGGCCTACACAGGACCCCTCATCCAAGCCTCTGGGAGATCAGGGAGGCTACAGACCTTGGGGCATGGGGGAGGCCCAGTAGGCCTTGGGGAAGTGATTGTGGAAGGCTCAGTGATGGGGTGGGTGAGCCATGGTCTCATGTTGAAGGTTATTGTCTTCATATGGTCTTCAGGTCTATGCTGAGACTCGGATCCCCTCTGAAGGGCAGTACAGAGGGCAGACACAGACATGCTGTACCTGGTCAGTTCTGTGATTGACACTCCATAGGCCTGATGGACTATTTATTTATTTATTTATTTATTTATTTATTTATTTAAGTTTTTAGCCCAAATCTGACTGCTCAGGGCTAACTCCTGACTCTGTGCTCAAAAATCCCTCCTAGTGGGGCTGGAGAGATAGCATGGAGGTAGGGAGTTTGCTTTGCATGCAGAAGGACGGTAGTTCGAATCCCAGCATCCCTTGTGGTTCCCCAGCATGCAAGAAGTGATTTCTGAGCAGAGAGCCAGGAGTAACCCGAGTGCTGCTGGGTGTGACCCAAAAACAAACAAACAAAAAATCCCTCCTGGTAAAGCACTGGGGACCGTATAGGAGTCCAGGGATCGAACCCGGGTTCACAGTGTGAAGGCAAATGCCCTCCCCACTGTGCTATGGCTCCAGACCATATTTTATTATTGTTTTTTTTCCCTTTCTTTCTTTCTTTCTTTCTTTCTTTCTTTCTTTCTTTCTTTCTTTCTTTCTTTCTTTCTTTCTTTCTTTCTTCTTTTTTTTTTTACGCTCAGGGGTTATTCCTGGCTATGCACTCAGAAGTCGCTCCTGGCTTGGGGGACCATATGGGAAACCGGGGGATCGAACCG
>PVKC010046124.1:0-11292 GCA_004027635.1 Crocidura indochinensis
TTTTTTTTAACATGATCCTAATTTGTATGACAGAAACCACCTACTTCAGCTCACTAGCTATTGGGCACTATCGTCCCTTATGAACACAGCATCATATATTTCCATTTTCACAAGACTTCATGGATATGTTGATAGACTGCTGCTAATGTACCCTTTTTCCCATGCAATTTTGATGCGCAAGGATGTTTTGTGCATTTAAATTAAGAACTCGGATGTTTCCAGTCAGAGATATGAACTTAACCAAGGGTAATTTATAAAATATGAAAACAGTAGTTACAAACCACTTTGCCTTTACACTAAGCTGATTTCTATAGATTTTCTATTTAAAATACATTTCTCCTCAAATAGTCAAATTTCCCTTAAACTTATCAAAGGAAATCCCAAGCCCTACACTTGAATCAGATTTCATTTGCTAGAAAAATCTACCCACTCTCCAACCATGCCCTCAGCTTCCTCTCTTGGCTGATTTACCAATTCGCAAAGACTCTTGGCTGACTGACAACCGCCTGGAGCTTTGCCTGTAGATTCTGAGGTAAGGGGATAAGAATTTCTCTTCCCATGCCCATTGTGTGATCAAAAATTAAAGATTCTTTGGGTAATGAATATGGAGATTTTTATCTGACCTGTTTAAAGTTTTCTATTCAGTGAAAATAATTTCCTTGCTCATTTCCATTACTTTTTCAATAATTTTGACTAATTGTAAAATGGATAATAACCTGTTTGCAAATTTCATGGGATTCACACTTGACAGAAGTCTGTTCAATTTCATTGTTTCCAGGGTATTTTTTTTAAATTTCATCAAAGCTCCTCTGAATATTTTCCTTTTTCAATATGGCTTTTCATTTCTGTGATAAATATCCATGCTTTCTTTTTCTACACACACACACACACACACACACACACACACACACACACACACACACACACACACACAAACACACACACAGACTTGCCTTTGTTCTCCAGCATCTAAAATCATCATTTAGTTTATAATAATCTTTAGATTAAAAAATACAATGAAGCAGTACTTGAGATGCAAGATTTTGAATGCAGTCCAACCAAATAATAAATCCATTAAATATCTATAAATGAACAAACTAAAATAATAACTTGGCAATTGAAAAAATGAGTTTTTATGAATTTTTCACAACAGCTATTTTTCTTCTAAACTAAAAGCTGCTTTTTACATTAAATCTCAGTGTCAAATGTTTTGGGGCCACACCCAGTGACGCTCAGGGGTTTCTTCTGGGTATGTGCTCAGAAATCGCCCCTGGCTTTGGAGGACTATATGGAACACTGGGTATCAAACTCAGGTTCCTCCTGGGTCAGTGCGTGCAAGGCAAACTCCCTAGTGCTGTGCTATAGCTCCAGCCGAGATATTCTCATTTTTATTGTTGGAATCCTCCTAGTTCCCAAGGCAAGGGACACAGCCACTCAAATGACCATATACATCCAAGATGCAGGTACAAGTGGGAGAGACGCCCTATTGTTCTTTGCACCAATGGGTGATCCTAAGGCCCCAGTCCTTGTGTACAGGTCACACAATCTTTGACCCACTGATGTTTTCTGTGAGGTGATTGGTGCTTGCAGAGGACCCTTGTCCAGCTAAAGACACTTACACAACCAGATGAACACCTTGATTAACAATTCAACAAAGGGCTGAAACTTCAGTCTGAGAATACCAGACAATGTGGAAAGTGAAGATTGCAGGGATGCTCAGCTATGCAGCCACAACTCTCCAGCATTAAAAACAAGAAAAGAAGTGATTCCTTTGACAAACCAACCCTAGAGTTCAGAGGTAGTGCCTGAGCCAAAGAGATAGCACTATGGGAAGAGTATTTGCCTTGCATACAGCCTATCCAGGTTTGACCCACAATATTGGATAGGGTCCTCTGAGCCAGCAGTATAGAGCCAGAATTAACCTCTGAGCGCCTCTGGGTATGGGCCCCAAACCAAACAACAAAAAAAGAAGTGGTACCTTCCAGGTGCAATGTAGTGAGGCCAGCAGGGGTCACTGTGGAACTCGGGGTGCCAGTTGTCTTGGAGGGGAGAGAAGGAGGTCCTGACCAGTTGAAGGCTGGAAGTGGGGGGTGGGTACATTTCTTAAGTTCTGGAAATGCTCTTGCTGTGGTCTGCATGTTGGTGCTACCTCCATCCCAAATTCAACTGGAAACCCACTCAAGGTACTGGCATTTGGAGCAGGAACCTGAAGGAAGAGATCAGATTCTACACAAATGGGGTTGTTATCCTAGAGAGCTTACACATCTGTTCTTCAAGGATGAACACAGAAGCCTGGAACTCAAAGGGACCACCCACCCCAAAGTAGGTGCCATGCTCTTCTACATCCAGCCCCTTATGCCTTAAGCATATGGTAGAGGGAAGAGGAGTTTGCAACTTATTTGAAATGGTGTTGGTACAAGTCTGATTTTTCTGGTGTGGGTGATTGTAAAATAAATCTCAACAATGTGAAATCACCCCCAGGCACTGTACATATATCAGCCACGTGGTTCTTGCTGTTTTGTGCAGAGACCGAGGGACACACTGCTCTGTATCTGGGTGGGGGCAAGACAATATCTCTCAGAGAATGTCCTGAACTTTCCTGACATGTCTGGCATCCCTGTGAGCTTTCCCATGTTCTGCCTCCAAAGAGAGCACCTTCTAAGTAAACTGGAAGTTGAAATAGAGAAAGCAATTCTAGACATTTTTAGAACCAAATATTCAGCAAAGAATTGCAAATACTGAAAGCCAAGATCCTTCATATAGTGCACAGAGAAAATCTGCGCCCAGGACCTGCACTACCATAAGTGTTCCAGGACACACAGCACCTGTTCCTCCCAACTTGTGTCCCAAAACATGATTCCAAAACAGCTGAGTCCAGGAGGCTGGAGATTCATAGCCTGGTCTGAGAGTTGGTGTGGATCTGGTTCTTTCCTCATGATTACCTATCAAATGACACCCAGCATTTAACCCAAAACAGAGGTGTTCCCCCATCTTCCTCTCTCCTTTAAACCTAACCATTTAATATGTAAAAGCCAATCTTGATCAATTGACCTTTCCCCCTCCTGGTGAATGGGTATTGGTTTAATAAAGAACGAGTAGTTTTTTGGCTTTGGCAGGCTCAGGCAGATAGACCACAAGGCAAAAAGCAAACTGACTCCATGACTCTCTCCTGAATGGCTTGGTTTATTAATCCTTCTTAGCTACCTGCTTCTTCAGACTTAGCCACCTAAGGGTTAGAAATATGATGCCTGGGGTGGTTTCATAATGAGGGGATTTCTTTAACAACTACCCACACCTAAAAAAAATGAGGCCAGCACCACCACCATTTTAAATAAGCTGCAAACTTCCCTTCCCTCTACCAATTGGGGTGAAGATGGAGCCCCAGTGTTGGCCTTGGTGCTTAATCTTGTGCAGAAGGAACCAGGCATCCTCCACAATCCCCTTATTCCTAATATTTTGGGTGGGCTTTTAACACACTAAATGTTGGACGCACCATCTCAGCATCGAGTAAAAATCTCTAACCCAAGCATGAGAAAAGATTCCTTAAATCTCTATGGAGCCCAAACACCACAGACCATTTTCCTTCTTCAGTAAAAGACGATGGACAATTCCCTTGATAATCCCAACCACCTCTCATATCAGAGATGACACAAAATGCTGGTTCCTAATCCCCACATTTTTTTCCATCAGGAAACACATTCTGTGTCTCCGAAACTCACAGACATACACCCCAATATATGTAATGTATCTGAACTCTGCTTGGGGACCATGGGGGTGACTCGAGCTATCTAAAACACCCTTCAAGTGAGCTCAGTAGGTACATGAACCTCCGACACTCATACCCTAGCAGAGGGAACAGCCATGTGACTCAGAAATTCTGAGAGAGCAGAAAACTCCATACAAGCCGACCACACTTGAAGCTGTCGACTATCCGGTGTGATTAATTTCTTCTTGTAATTCAAAATATCTTCTTCACTTCCTCAATCTCTTTTTATGACATTTGGAGAACATTTCAAAGCCCCTTTGCGGCTGGTTTAATACTGAGGAATTCCCCATGGATATTACAGAGAGATTGCACAGCTTAGGGGATTAAGCACTTTACACTTTATTACAAAGGCACTGGCTCAAAAATATATAAAGGCCTTTTTAGCTGAAGAATGCTTTCCCTGTTTAAAACTCAGTACATATAATGGGTCGCTTCAGAGAGAAAATTATTATGTTAAAGCATGTCACGTTCGATAAAATAGTGTGTTTAAATACAATTCAAAGATTTAAAAGTCAAGGAAATTACGAAGGAAGTTCTAATTTCAGCATAATAGTCCCCTCTATTTATTTTTTGAAAACCTGTTAAAGAAATTATTATCCACATAATGTTAAATCTCTTTCTTTATTGTTCACTAACATTACTCCAATTAGAAGTACTATTCTTGCTTTTTTTTTAGCAGTTAAAACCACTCCCCAGTGGGATATCAAAGTAAACATATTTAATTAAAATAAATTATCACCATCTCATCCTCCTAGGTAAAGGCACTGATGCCATCTGATACTGGGCAGTAGCAAACACCACAACAAACTAGAGGTATAATCACCATTTCTAGTTTGGGGGGGGGGGGGTTGAGGGTCTTCTATCACAACCACATCTTCAGAGGAAGGAGTAAGAGAAAAGATATTTGTAAAAAGAGATGTTTCCCATCTCCCAAACCTGCCACTAATTAGTTGCCTTCTAAATTAAGAGCTAATGAGTCCTGGTTTTTTGCTTCACTTTAGGAAGCCTGGCATGAAAATGTCGTAATTGGGCAGTACAATCACTAGACACACTCTGAAGAGTTTGGTACCCATAATATGTCAAAAACAGAGATATACATGCCCAAACAATGCACCTCGTCGGCACTGCTTTTAAGTGGAAGAAATTAGAAAGACCTTATCTAACCCTGGGTTAGAAACATCACATCTCCCCCCAAATAGAATGTTGGCAGACATATACTTCCAAAAATCCCTGGAAAAACATGACAAAGTATTGAAATGTGTTAGTTGGATTGAAAACACTTCTCAGGTAACCTCCACTGTAATGACAGTTGAACCAGGACACACTCCCTAGAAACACCCCTTCGATATGCCCCCTTGTCATGCTGGGTATAAAAGGAAAAAAGTGGACCTTTTGGGGTGCAGGATAGTGACCAGAGCAGTGCCTGCTAGTCTGCACGTGTCCAGAGATAAAGCATCAGAAAGATGCTGCCTGCTTTGTATCTATTCCTTTCTCTTTCTTTTGTGTGCTAGGCCTCCCCAGGCCAATTCTGGCCAATAAATTTCCACCTATGTCTCTCTCCCCCTCTCTCTCTGAAATCCCTGGGCAATGGCAGAAGGCCTCAGACTCCAGGAAGAATAAAAAGTATATTTGTTTTCTCTTTCTCTCTTCTCTCAGTGGCAAGCGGCCACTACATGTTGGTGTCCCTAAGTGGGCTCTTGACCTCACCCAGTTGCTGGGCCCTACAGGCCCCTGCAAGCCTTGCAGCACTGGACCCTGGCAGCCTTGAGTGGCCTCTAAATCATGCAGTCCTGCAACCCTGGCAGTCTTGGAACTTTGCAGCAAAATGTTGGTAATGAATTGCTAGGAGGGAAACTGGCATGCAATCAATCCATGTGGCATGATCCCTATATATTTCAGTAACACAGAACAAACTAAAAAGAAAATGAAGTATGTCAGAGGAGCTTTGATTTTAGGAAGGAGCATGTAACTTGAACCTTTCTCTGTCTCTTGTTTATTCTCCATGTTGTCCATAATAATGATGCATAATGGTACCACCCCTGAAACCTTCTCCCCTAAGGGTCTTACAAAGTAAAATAATGCTCTTTAATGATGGAGGAATGAAGCCTCCTTCAGAATCTGCATACTTTGGTCTAAACCCCTGCTCAGTACCCCAGAGCTTGCCAGCAACACTCACCCTGCTGTGCTTTTAAATGACAAAACACTAAAGAAAAGTATTCACCTGCCATGTGCACAGGATCAGATCCACAGATCCAAGCACAGATTTCCGTGTAGTAAAGTTATACACCCTCATTATGGACAACATGGAGATAAAGCAAAGGAATACAGAGAAATAGAAGTTTCAATGTCCTGCTGAGAATATATATAAAGTTTCCTGAAGATGTTTCAATGTGCAGAGCTCTCGGTACTGCACACTTTGAGACCAAAGAAGGAGACATTTGAGGAGTGAATAGAAAGGCACACACCAGGAGATCAGGACTTCCAATGTGGCTCTAGGGATAGTGGCTGTTGATGAGTAGACCTTCCCTTGGCTCTATAGACAGAGATGAGCAGCTCTGCTCCAGTAATATTCATCTGAAGGCCACCAGCAGGGAACATGGTGGCCCTGGGCTTTTACTCACTTCTGACATCGCATGCTCGTGTATGGTACCTGAGCATGTGTTCGGCCTATCTAAAGCAAGGGATTCAGACCAGGTCTCCAGAATCTGGATGGAGAGTGCTGTTCCCTCTCTTCCTTTCACTCCAGCAGAAGCTGTAAAGAGAGCTTCTTCCTGGCATTATAATTACACACCATGTTTTTGAAAACTAGGAGGATGTACAAGGGCATTTAAAAAATAACCTGCAACTCTCTTTCCAGCATACGTGTTTCATCTCAATGTCAGAATAGTCACAAGCTGGCACAAACATAGAAGCACCAACTAATGTGATCTGGCCCATAACTGGCCTGAAATGGGACAATTCATGAAGGAATAAGCCTAGTAGTTGGATATGGACACAGAGGACTCAAGATCCTTTAATTTTGGGGCCACACTCAGACATGTTCAGGGGTTGCTCTTGGCTTTATGCTCAGAAATAACTCCTGGTAGTGCTTGGAGGAATCTAGGGGATGTTGGAGATTGAACCTGCACCAGCTTCCTGCAAGCCAAATGCCCTCCCCACTGGGCAATCACTCCAGCCCCATGCCTTCATCTTCAGAGCTGCCAGTGCCCTACTCATATGAGCAGCTCCCCAGCAGGCCTCTCCCCACAAGCTCAGGCTGTCTAAGGCTCTCCCCATTCTGCTGTACTCCTCACCCTTACTTGGCGCTGCCCTGATCAACCCACTCATCTCACTTCCCCAAGGTATTGTAGATTTGTCCTACTTCTTCCATAGGAAAAAAATCCCTCCTTCCCAGCTCTGGGACCCCAGCCTAAGTCCTTTATTCACCAACAATTTGGGGGGCTTCTACACCAAAATCTCTTCTCTCACCCTTGTAAAGGGTAGATCTCCAATATCCAGTGTGTATGAGATGGTCCTCCTGGCATCACTAAGGTATAAAGTGTTTCATTCACTGCCTCTGTCCCCATACGTCCTTCTCCCTCTTCTCTCTGTAAAAACATAGGGCTCTGTGGTTAGAAAGTACTTTAGCTCTGAAGAGTCCTTTTATTTGTTTGTGTTGGGGTCACACTCAGCAATGATCTGACTCTGTACTCAAGGGAAATTTCTGAATGTGTTCAGGGGACCATGTGTAATGCTGAGGATCACACCCAGATCTGCTGTATTCAAAGCAAGTACATTATTCCTACCCTATCTGGATATTCTTTTATTTTATTCTTAGGCCACACTCAGCAGGAATCAAATCTCAGTCAGTCACATACAAGACAAATGTCATGCACACCCTACTGTCATGATTACTGGAGATTATTATTATGACATCTGCCAAGGCCTTAATCCCGTGGAAGTTCATATTCTTAGTTTGCCACTGGCCTTGGATTTGGGGAAATGCCAAACACTATACCTTGGAGACTTATGTGCTTCATGTGGAGGCAAAAAAGGTCCAATGTGAAGACCCTTAGAATTGAGGACAAGGACAATGCATTTCCCACTCATGTCTACCCTGACCTTCAGACCTCAGACCCACTCACTCCCTCTGGCCTTGACCTTGCCCTCCCACTTCTCTGCTAGACAGTCCACACCTGTTTCCCAGATATGGTCTCACTTTCATCCATAAAATTTGTCTCCTCTCCTGGACACAGTGATCCCATGAGAGCATCCTATATGGCCCCTTCACTATCCTAATATTCTGGGTCAGCATCATGCAAGGCAATGTTCCACCCACTCTAGTGTCACTGTAACATAAATCTCCAGGATTGTGAGATCACTCCATGCACTGTATTTCTACACCCTGGTGGATGGATCTGAAGCAGGTAGGGTAGCTGTGAAAGATTAATAAACCAAGCCAGTCAGTAGAGAGCTAAGGAGTCAATCTGAACCTCATGGTCTCTGATTCAAAAGCCAGAACTGTTATTTATTTATTAAACCCAGTATAAAATTCTCCAGGATTTTCCAGGAGGAAAGTCAAGAGAGGAAAAAAAAAGTACCTATCCAGGTATGCTTTTACATATCAAAAGAGAGATTTAAGGGAAGGAGAAAGATGAAGGAATGTCTTTGTTTTTGTTTAATAGCTGAGTGTCATCTTACAATAAAGGCCAACCAAGCATGTTGTTTCCCTGAAGGTCACTCTCAACCTCTAAAAGGGCCCAGGACTTCAGGTATTGGTCCAGAGAAGAGAGCTGAAGTTGGAAGTTCTCAAGACCATTGCATGGAAGCAGGGACTAGTTTCTCCTGCAGAGCACATCTGGGTCTCCCCAACTCTTTCTCAGCTCCCAACCTGAATGCCTTTGCCTCTAGCAGATGTTGGTGTGAGTCTTCAAGCTGCAGTACCAGATGGATTCCACCCTGAGAAGATTTTAACTCCCCTGAACTGCTCATCCTGAGTGGCATAGTTTCCCTACCTAGACAGAAGTATCCCATCAAGGCCTTGCATACAACTTGTCTGGGGGTTCTTCCACAATAACTCCAGAACAGTGTTTGAATCTGATTCTTCGATGTTAAGGAATTCAAATGTTGATGAAGTCTGGGGATCTTTCCATCCCAGAGGTGTTTCCTTCATCATCATCCTGATCACCACCATCATCATTATCTTATCACGGTATCAGGAGTTTTTTCCTGGCCACACACACAAGATGAGAAAAGGATTCCTGATGTTAAATTGAACAATGTAATGCTGGTGTCTCAAGAACATCCCTTAGTTCAGAACTCTGATGCTTAAAGGAGAAGAAATCAACAGAACAGAGAAGTGGGACTCAGCTTCCATGTCCTGAAAGCACAAGTGGCTTTGGAATAAAGCCAGGCTTCCACAATAGTGATGATATGGCAGGACCAAGTCTCAGGAAAATGTCCAGTGGCCTTCTAGATACTTCCCCATTCAGAACAACATACCCTTGTTGAAACCGCCCCACATTCCCATCATATCTTGAGAAGGATTGTGATTCTCAATTCTCAAATGTTGTTCTCCCCTGTCCTTTCTTTCCTCTCGGGTGCATGCGGAAACTTAAGACAATAATTAAAAACATGAGAAGGCAGTATTATAGAACAAAGTCAAACAGAGAGAGATCTGTCCAGAACCTTCTAGAGTCTTCCTTTTAGACATTACTGCCTTTTGAAATAAAAGATACTCTACAGTACATAATTAAATCACAGGCACATAGAAATATATGAGGCTATCAGGCAGCACCTTGTAACCTACCTTTATAATCTAGTTATAGTAGAATAAGATAAGTGCCACTTGAGTAGCTTGCAATAGACATTTTAAGACAGAAATTAATATTAGAAAAAATATATCCGGGCCCGGGAGATAGCATGGAGGTAGGGCATTTGCCTTTCATGCAAAAGGTCATCAGTTCGAATCCCAGTGCCCCATATGGTCCCCCATGCCTGCCAGGAGCAATTTCTGAGCATGGAGCCAGGAGTAACCCCTGAGCGCTGCCGAGTGTGACGCCCCCCCCCAAAAAAAATAAAAAATATATCCAAGACATGGATGACACAGGTAGGACAAAAGCCATTAACAGGCACAGTGGGCTGGAGATAGAGCCCAAGTGGTAAGGCATTTTCCTTGCACATGGCAGACCCCAGTCCAAGCCTGTGCACTGCCCAAGGGTTATCCCTCATCTTAGAGTCAGCATTAATCCCTAAGCATCACTGGGTCTAACCCAAAATGAACTCCACTCAAATAAAAAGTAGACATGTCTAGCAATTAATGCCCAGGCTGAGAAAGAAGAGATAAAGAAAGTGGTTAGTAGAGATAACATGGCAGAATTGAATGAGCAAGAATAAACTGAAGAAATAAATAGGACCTCATTGTGTGTGTGTTTTGTTCTACTTTTTTGTGCTCAGGGCTTCTCCTGGTGGGCTTGAGGGGCCATATGTGGTGTCAGAGATTGAACTCAGTCTGGATACATACAAGGCAAATGCCCTACTCACCTACTGTGTTATTACTCTGGCTCTGGAGATTTACTAAGTAAATATATTTAGAATGAAGGTCGTGTCATTGCAATATTTTTGCCATATCTCTAGATATTTGAGAGTACATTAAGGGATGAATTCCTTAGCAGGATCAAAGCAGATGGAGGGTCTAGCAGACACCCTGTGAGAAGCTTGGCACACACAAGAAGCAAGTCTTTGCTTTGGATGATATAACTCAAGGGAATTTATCAAAATGCTGATGAGAACATCATAAGGTAATAATTGGCAAGATGATTAGTTAAATGACTCAACCCAGATAAAAGAAACTAAGTCATCTGGCTTAATTTTTAGATATAAAAATGATACTTTTAGAATGATAATTATGGTGATGCTTATTTTTACAATGATGAAGGCAATGATGATAATGATGATGATAACAATGATGTAGGTGATGCTAGAAATGATGATGGTAAAGAATGGTGGCAACTATGGTCACTATATTGATTGCTGTGCTCAAGTTACTATATTAGAGTAACAATGGCAATAATGGAGACACTCTTGACATAGGTGATGATGGTGACAGTGATTGAGACTAAAAAATAACTACTAATGATGGTAATGATGATGTGGTGATCTGATGTCATTTTAATGATGGATGAGGTGAAAAGAATGATGATCTTTCATCACTTGCTAGATATTAGGTCTATAGCATCTTAATGAAGTCACTAAATTGAGCCTTCACAATGTCTGAGGTTAATATCTTGTTCTTCCGATTTGTAAGAGAGGAAAACAGTAGATATAGTCAGTTATTTAAAAAGAGCCCTCTCCGCATCCACGCCTGCCCAGTAGGGCCAACTCCTAAGAACTGTGAGTCTTGTCTTTTCTTTGTGTTTCTTTGTCCTTTGCTGTTCTGGACTTCGTGGGAGTGGACCAAACTGGTCCCAAAAAAAGACTCGCTCTCCCAGAAGTCCATCCTAGGGCTGAAACACCCAGGAACATTCCATTAGACTGAAAACCGGCTA
>PVKC010046125.1:0-11298 GCA_004027635.1 Crocidura indochinensis
ATATATGTTTATATAGATATATATTAGAAATAGCAGTACTTACAGCACTTCAATATACTAAAAGCTTTGTTTTTCTCAATATATTGATATAACTTTAAAGGCTTAGAACTTTCAGTTCACAAGATTTTCATGACTGCTAAGATCAATATGAAATAATAGTTTAGGGGCCAGAGAGATCATTAAATAGGCTGAGAATATACTATGCATACAAGATGCTCAGGTTTAGTTACTGGTACCACATCTTTTTCTGAGAACCACAAGGAGTGATCCAGAGCACATACATAGTAGACAATTCACAATACTATTGGGGTGACCTCAAAACTAAATAACACAAAATTTAGGATTTCTGACTTACAGAAGTCAAATAAATAGGCCAAGTGATTCTTGAAGATTGAACCAAGTAGTTAAAAAGGAAGAATCTTAAATCTTGATAACTGTATCTAGTCCTACAGCCCAACACTAGCCAGCCATACAAGAGGTCAACCCCTTTAAGTAAGACTGTAACTGTGATTGACTGGCTGTGTCTATAATACCCCCTCCCTGGGGAAGTCTGGGTGTAGAGAGTTGTTGGTATTTAAAAGACACAGTTGAAGGAGCAATTTTCCATAGAGACTGGCACACATCACAAAGAACTGTGCTGGCAGGGATGTGGGAGGAAGGAACTCGCATTCATTGATGGTGGGAATGCCATCTAGTTCAACCTTTATGGAAAACAATATGGAGATTCCTCAAAAAGCTGTAAATTGAGCTACCATATGATCCAGCCATACCAGTAGTAGGGATATACCATAAGAACACAAAAACATAATACAAAAATCCCTTCCTCACACCTATATTCATTGCAGAGCTATTTACAATAGACAGACTCTAGAAACAACCAAGATGCCCTTCAACAGAGGAATGAGTAAAGAAACTGTGGTACATATATACAATAGAATATTATGCAGCCATCAGGAGAAATGAAATCATAAAATTTTTCTATATATGGATGTTCATAGAAACTATTATTCTGAGTGAAATAAACCAGAGTGAGATAAAGGCACAGAATAATTTCACTGATCTATGTGTTTTAAGAAAAACAAAAGACATTATTGTTATTACGCCCAGAGGTGAGGGCCAGAGGATCTGCCTACTATATGAAGCTCACCACAAAGAGTGATGAGTGCAGTTATAGAAATAATTACAGCAACAACTACCATGATTATGTTAATGAGTGAGAGAAATAGAATGCCTGTCTCAACTACAGGCAGGAGTGGGGAAACAGGGAAATCGGGGGCATTGAAGGTAGTTGTTCTTTGTATGACTGGAACCCAACTACAATCATGTTCGTAATCATGGTGTTTAAATAAAGACAGTGTAAAATAATAAAGAATCAATTGGACTAAAGTTTTTCTATCCCTGGGTATCACTTTTCTCCCTGATTTGGCTACTTTTAGCTGTACCCTTAATTTACATCATGTATTTGTTCCTGGCCCTCTAATCTGACATTACCCCAATTCCAAATCCATCTCTCTCTCTCCCTCACTTTCCCTCCTGGCCTAGAGGTTTGTCATAGGCCCCTGGGATACTTTAATAAAAAAGACAGATATTTTTCAGAGTCTTGCCTGCAAGGTGCTATGGACAGCAGCAGCATGGGCCCATCTCTGGCAGCTCAACTCTGACAGTGTCAACTAAAAAAAGGCAAGAATTTGCAAATCTTGATTATTGTGGAAATGTGAACTCATGCATATAATATACTAATATTGTAGAAGATTTTTAAATTGAGATATAACTCACATCTAGACTATTTCATTCTTTAAAAGTGTATAATTCAGAGTTTTTTTGGTGTCTACATCACTACTCTAATTTTCTGAAAATTTTGAATTTTCAAAGGGAAATCAGTATCCAAGGCAGACTTCTGTCTTTGAATTAGACCCTAGAAACAACTAATCCAATTTATATCTCCATAGATTTACTTATTCTTAACGTTTTGCATAAGAAACATACAGTATCTATCTGGTGTTTGGTGACTGACTTTACTCAGTACAAAATTCTCAATGTTTATCATTGCTGTGGTATGTATTTCATTCCTCTTACTATTCAATACATGGATAGTCCAGGTTTTGACCATCCATTTCCTGTGAAATATTTTGGAAAATTTTAAATTTAGACATGGAGTACATTCTGAAAATAATGCCAATTTTAATGGTACACGCTGACAAATTCTTATCTATGGGGAATCAGTGCCCAGACCAAGAATGAGAGCATTGCATAAACTTTTAAATGACATTGGACTCATTTTCAGTCTCAAATTACTACAAAAATTAACTGGATCATAGCTTCCAGCATGACAGATTAATCACACCCTACACTATGCAGCATTTTGTGTCTAATTATTATATTTTTCATTCAATTGTGAAGTGTACCAACATTTTTAGGATATAGTTGAAATAGATTTCCCAAATGCTGTATGTTTTCCATTGTGCATTTACTGCCATTGACTGATGTTAGTATTTAATTGTTGACTATTAACAGAACTTTGGTTATGTCTCTCTCAGTGAATATGTGCATATCTTTCTGTTGATAATCTAGAAATGGGAGTACTGGTTTGTTGGCTGTCTCTATGTTCACTCTATAATATTGAAGCTAAAGGCATCTTCAAGGATAAAACACCACTGGTCAAGCAGGTGGAAACAAAAATAAGCAAGTGGGACTACATTTAACTCTCTGCCCTTAAACTGATACATACAGCCTCTAGAAGGACTCCTCTCATTTTTTGCTTGTTCAATTTTTGCCCCATTTTATTTTATTATTATTTTTAGTATTATTATCATCATTATTCTCTTTTTTGCAAACATAACCACACAACTTGAACCATCTTGCTCTGCCTCACAAATGGAGGGGGAAATAATGGAGGGTACCAAGACCAAACAGTCACATGAACATTAAGTAGAAATTAAAAAAGGTTCAAACTTAAGCACCAAATCCAAAGCTAACAACAACAGAATTGATACCCAATTCACAACATACTAGACACAGAGAGGACCACCTGTACTAGCAGTCTAGGGGTTAAAAGAAGGAGATATGGGATGCATGTTGGGAACAGAGGAGGAGGGAGAATAATATTGGTAGTGGGAATGCCCCTGATTCACTATCACTATGTATCTAAAATATTACTGTGAAAGATTTGTAATCCACTTTGATTAAAATAAAAAACAATTTTAAAAAATGGGGAGAAGTAAATAACAAATCTTTTGTCAAAGAAGAAATAGAGATGGACTAAAGGTACATGAAAAAATGCTCCACATCACCAATCATCATGGTGAGACAAATGAAAATGACAATGAGATATCATCTCACACCACAGAGACTAACACACATCTCAAAGAACAAGAACAACCAGTGTTGGTGTGGATGCAAGGAGGAAGGGTCTCTCATTCACTACTGTGGAATGCTGACTGACCCAGACTTTTTAGAAAATAATATGGACATTCCTCAAAAACATAGAAATTCAGCGCCAGAGTGATAGCACAGAGGCAGGGCATTTGCCTTGCACATGGCCGATCCAGTACAGATGGTGGTTTGATCCCCTGGCATCCCATAAGTTCCCCCAAGCAAGGAACGATTTCTGAGTGCATAGCCAGGAGTAACCCCTGAATGTCATTGGGTGTACCCCCCCCCAAAAAAAACACCAAAACACAGAAATTGAGCTTCCATTAATCCAGTAATACTACTTCTGGGGGTATATCACAGGAACACAAATATATAGTACAAAAATGCCCTCAGCACTTCTATGTTCAGCGCAGCACTACCTACTATAGCTAGAGTCTGGAAACAACCCAGGTTCCTGACAATAGATGAGTGTCTAAAGAAATTGTGGTATATCTACACCATAAAGTAGTATGCAGCTATTAAGAGAAATGAAGTCATAAAATTTGCTTATTCATAGATGAACATGGAGATTTTTATACTGAGTGAAATTAACCAGAGAGATGGAATAAACATAGAATGATCTCATTCATTTATAGATATATGCAGAACAAGTGGTATATGGTAATAATAGCCATAATAGATGAATGTCAGGTTGTTCAGCTCAGAGTAGGAAGCTTGCCACAAGGAGGGACAAGTGAAGTTAGGACAGAGAAAGGTCTACTAGGACAATTATTGCAGCAACTGATCATTCTGGACAAAAACTCAGTGTGACAGGGGAGATAGTGACATGCATATCATACCTCCATTAACAATATTGCAATCCACCGTGTTAAAAAGGAAAAAAGAGAGAGAGACAGAGAGAGAAAAATGAAAAAGGAGTGGCATAAAGAGAGAGAGGAGTAAATTGTTTGTCTTAACAACAGGCAGGGGTGAGGTGGAAAATAGTAAAATTCTACCACTATTTTGGGTAAAAAAATCTGGCAAATTTTTCTCTTTTTTGCCTTTTATACTACTGCCTATGACTTAAAATCACAGCAATGCTCCCAGGGTCACCAGATTGGTAATTGGAAAAATGATTAGCATTCAAGCATCTTCAAATTTAGATGAAAAGAGAAATTTCTTAGAGCATGACTGAGAGACCTTTCCCAAAATGTTCTTTACTCCTATCTACAGTTGCAAAATTACATATTAGTGCCACTCGGCATGGTTTTACAGAGATTAATAAATCAAAGTAATTTAGTCACTCCTGAGGATTATGTACAAGTTGGAAAGGAATTATAGGTACAATAAGAAATTCTAGTTGATAGTCAACCCTATGTCAGAAATTTTAAGGCTACAAGAGAGAGAAATATGACTTTCTTTTAGGTTCTGGTAAGTTGCATACCATAGTATTTCCTTTAATTTTTATTTGAAAAGTCTCTAATACAGGGCCCGGAGAGATAGCACAGTGACATTTGCCTTGCAAACAGCCGATCCAGAACCAAAGGTGGTTGATTCGAATCCGGGTGTCCCATATTGTCCCCCGTGCCTGCCAGGAGCTGTTTCTGAGCAGACAGCCAGGAGTAACCCCTGAGTACCGCCGGGTGTGGCCCAAAAACCAAAAAAAGAAAAAAAAGAAAAAGAAAAGTCTCTAATACCTTGTTTTTCCCTCTTGACCTAACGACATATATTTACCATTTACTATGAAGTGGAAAATTAAACCTTCATGGGACTCGAGCTATGGCACTGAATTTGATTGTAGACAGTGCATATGCTCTGAGCACTGCTGGGAGTGCTTTACGTTTATGGCTTCTGGAAATTACAGGACCTAAATATCATATGGTGAGGTGGACATCACCAGAAATAACCCAGGGGCTTCCAAACACTATTGAGAATTGTGACCCCTATTATGAATAAAAGACATCAATATTAAACATATCAAAACACATTCTTATAATATTGGGGTAAACACATTTCTTAAGTATGATAGTGAAAGTTTTACCATAAGGAAAAACACTGATCATTTGGAATTAATTAAAATTAAAGATTGTCAATTATTTATCATTAGTAAGAGAGTTAAAATGTATATTGCAGAGGAGATATTTGCAATAAATAATCCCACAAATACTCAAATCTGGAAAATAAAGAATTTCTATAAAAATTAAAAATAATTTTAGCAGTTCTTATAAACTCATTACAAAAAAATGTAGAAGTCGAATAGTAACATGGGAAAGCACTGAATAGACATTTCTAAAAAGGAAGATTCAACAATAACCAATAGCTGTATGATAACTTTTTGAACATCATTAGTCACTGGGAAAAAATGTTTAAAAACTATCATGCATCCTCTGCAATCAGAATGACTAAAATTAAAAAAAATAATAAATGGCAAATGGCACTGTTTTCCCATTGTCATGCTTGCAGTATCATCTTTTCTATGTGCTGTGCTGGGGTTCACTAACTGGAGAAGTGGTTTTATTCTTTAGTTTTGTCTCTCTGTGCAGGACCATGTTCACCTGCATGTTGAGGTCCCTCATGGCAAGAGATGGCTAATCACTGCTTTGTTTCTGATCCTCTAGGAAATAGCCTTGCATGATCATGTGAAACAAAGAACTTGTGTACATTCCAGCTCCTTTCTAGGCATAGCGCTCTCACCTGCTCACCTGACCTAGAAAACATCTGCATTACATACAGCCATGACTGATTTTGACACTGCAACTCACTGCAAATTCAAAATGCATGCTGCTTCCACATGAACTGTCGTGAAAGTTAGATCCAGTGACATTGTACAGGCAGGTTGCTGAAGAAGGAATGACTCACTTGGATGTAGAATAGCTTATCAATGCATCTCCTGCCCTCACAAAGCACGGTGTCTGTCTCTCAGAAAGATGCAAAGGAATGCTAAAGCCTTCCAGATGCATTTCATGTAAGCACAGCAAGACTTAGAGTAAATGCTGCCATGATGAGAATTAGTGACCTAGAAGCAAAAAGCATCAAGATGCAATATCTATGTCCCAGGAACATTTCTTTTCTTTTGAAAATATTGGATAAATTAATTAAATTTTTATTAGGATACCATTACTTACAAAATTATTTAAAATAGAGTTCTTTCAGGCACACGGTACTCTAACATCAATCCCACCATCCCACTAGAATGATTTTCCCTTCATCAGTATTCCCAGGTTCCCTCCCATCCTTATGCCTGCCCCTTGGCAAACACTAAAATTTATTTTATATTGCTTGCTCATAGAACTTAATGGCAAATGGAATAATCAATAAAATAAAATAATAAAATAAATTTATAATTTTAACCTATGTAAATAAAGAAATTCACATAATTTAATACAATATAGTATAATGACTATTCTCATTTATGTAAGTGAACTCAACTCTGTCACCTAAAGTTATTGCATTAAATTTTATTTTGTACTTAGATCTTATTGTGGTAATTATTATGTCTTCCCAGGGGCATTTTTTAATTAAGCTGAGATGCTAAAACTGAGTCTCAGAGACTGAGCAAGAAAATAGACTGAGAAGATTTGACAAAATATATCTGATCTTTTCTCTAACACTGGCAATTCAAGACCTTGTATGATGTATCTGTGTAAGAAGATGAGTCTATAGACAGCCATGTGATCTGGAGACATGGTACAATAAGCTGAATCACAAGCTTTGCTTGTACAAGATTCAGATTCACTCCCTGGCATCAAATGTTCCCTAGGCACTGTCATGGGGCTTGTATCTGGCCACTGCCAGATGTGACCCCAAATCTTTTTTGTTTCTTTTCTTTTTTTCTTTTTTTCGGGTTTTGGGTCACACCTGGCAGTGCTCAGGGATTACTCCTGGCTCTATGCTCAGAAATCGTCCCTGGCAGGCACAGGATTCAAACCACCGTCCTTCTGCATGAAAGGCAAACACCTTACCTCCATGCTATCTCTCCGACTCCTGTGACCCCAAATCTTAAGGAAAACAAGCAAAAACAAACAAACAAACAAACAAAACTACTGTGTGAGAAGTTCCCAAGATTTCTCAAATGAGATCTAGTAATATGAATAATAATATTTCTTTCCAAGTCTGTGGAAAAATATTTCAATCAACTAATTTACAATAATGTTTTCTGTTGCTCTATAAATAGGAGCAGGGAAGAGGAAACTATCCTAATCAAAAGGTAAAAACACATGGATGATATGGACTAGTAACATGTGAAGGTTAGTGGCATTTTGCAGTTAGGCACTCACTTGTGCACTGAGTTTTGGGCATCAGTAAGTGCAGGTGAGAGCAACAGGCTCAGAGAGACATTTAGTTCTGGCCAATTTATAGCCTTGGTCTTACTTTTCTTCTGCAGCCTCTTCTCTGTCCTTTTCATGGTGTATCAGTTGTCAACTGCTTTGTAACAGGGAGTTCACATTTAGCAGATGAAAACTATAAGCACAATAACAAAACAAGCAGTAAGTTGTGTTCAAGTATCACTCCTGCTAGTGTTCAGGGATTATGCAGTGCCAGAGAGAAAACTGGGACCAGTCACATGCAAAGCAAGTATCTTAACCTTTGTACTGAAGCATCTATTTTAAAGAAAGCTCCCTTGACCTCAGCTATGAACAGATTCACTGTTTGCTTTCATGAGCACATTTTCATTGTAAAAGATATTTGTCTTCCTTCCATATGAGTCTTCCAAATGTTAATTTTGACCTATCAGCAGGCTCTGCATTTTAACTCTGTGCTGACTGGCATGTCCTCTTCTGTCACTTTAGTGTTTGTTCTGGGTGCAGCATACTTGGCAGAGAGAAGGCAATTAATTTTGTTCTCTTAAATCTGAATAGGTTGGTGTTCCTTGCTGTGGCAATCAGAGATGCTGTGAAATATATAAACATTTCAGATACTTTCTTCCATAACCATCAGAGATGTCAGAAACATCAAAGAACTAAGAACAGCATTAGTTTCTGCAAAGTATCATATCCTAGATATTATTCCAGAATACCTGTGTTTACATATGTTTGAACATTTTAATTACTGAGTGTTGGACTGACCTCCATGGACAGTATTTATTTCCACTGACAATCAGCATGAGAAAAAATGATGATACCTACCTAATACTAATCAAACCTAAATGTGTCTTTACATCTCAAAAAGGAATGTATGTGGAAAACAAAGCGAATTTAAAGTGTCTGTGATTGTTTTCCTCCAGAGAGGTGGCAGGACAAAACAGTGAATACAAGCCCCCAAGGACAAAAACTAAATGGTGACTCATCTGTCTCTGCAGCAGCAATAATCCCATGAGTTAAAATCAGGCGAGTGCTAATTTCCCAAAAGGACAAAAAAATTGGTAAAGTGCCATCACTCCCATGAGTGATGAGCAGGTGAGAGCCACCCATACAAAAAGAAAAAAAATGGATGGCAGAAGAGCTCCCTCCTTGGTAGCCAGAAATCCTTGAGTGATAAGTGGGTGAACTTCCCCACACCAAATAGGACAAAAATAGAGGTATGTGGTCATTCCAGTCAGCTCCACAACCACGCTTAATGTACACAAGCACAAGTAGAAAACACCACATTGAATAGAACACAATGAGAAATCAACACAAACATACCATGCATAGATAATGAATAAAGTAGTTCTGAAGATCCAACAGTTACCAGCCACCTACTTAGCTTCTCTGAGAAGGAATTTAAAGAGGAAATTTTAAAAATGCTCAAAGAACTCAAAGAATCCATGAATGAACAATGAACCACAAATAAGCATCAAGAGAATATGATAATAGAAGTAAGAAAACTTCAACCTGAAATATCAGGGATAAACAAGTTGGTAGGTGAAATGAAAACTTACTGAAAAGCCCACCAGCAGAGTGGCTGTGAACAAAATCATGGGCCAGAGAGGTGGAGCAGGATCTGCCTTGCACATGCTAGCCTAGGATGGATCAAGGTTCTATTTCCTGGTGTCCCATATGGTCTCCCAAGCCAGGAGTAATTTCTGAGAACATAGCCAGGAGTAGCCTCTGAGCATTACTGGGTGTGGCCAAAAACAAAAATAAATAAATCAGTGAGTGGGAAGATGTGCTGCATAACAACTCCATAAAACAGAAGAGGTTAGAAGAGAGCCTAAAACAAATGATCGGATAATGGAAAAAAATCCTCAAAGAATGAATATAGATGAAAATAGAAGTATGGGATAAATTCAATAGAAACAACATAAAAACCATTAGAGTCCCCAGGTGCCAAAAGTAAAACCCTCATGAAGAATCAATAGTCAAGAACATCATTGCAGAAATTGCTCCTGGCTTGGGGGACAATATGGTATGCCAGGGAATTAAACCCTGGTTAAAAAGAAAAATAATATTAATCCAGAGAAGTTCCCAGACATAGAGTGCATGCAACCACATCCTGGATGCCCAAAGAGTACCAGCTAAAAAAGATCCAAAGTAAAACGTTCCAAGGTACTTCCGAGTCACAATGATGAATAAAACAGATAGGGATAGAATATTGAAGGCGACAATATAAAAAAGGAAAATTGCATACAAAGAAGCATCAATAATATTTTTAGCAGATTTGTCACAAACAGTCCTCTAGGCCCAAAGATAATGCTAGGATATAGTGACGAACTTCAACTTAAAGAATGCTTTTCCAAGGTTACTTCAGCCAGCAAGACTTACATTCAGTTTTGAAGGAAAGATACACAGCTTCATGAATAAAGAACAGCTTAGAAACTTTACAGACTCAAAACCAACCTTAAAAGAAGGAAGAAATGGTCTACTTTAAGGCAAGGTAGACCAAACAAACCCATCAAATGCCTACGAAATCATGACATCTAATTCCATGATAACCATCTCTCTCAATGTCCATGTAGTAAATGCACCAGTTAAGAGACACAGAATGGCAAAATTAATTTAAAAAATTGAATCCAACATTTTTCTTCCACAAAAAACACACCTGAATAGTCAAAGCAAACATAAAATTCAAGCCAAAGGCTGTAGAACAATCATGCAAGCAAACAACTCACTTAAAAGGCTGGAAGTAGAACTTGGGTGCACTGGGGGCCTTGATAGGCTCCTAGCTGTCCCCTCTTTGGCCCCCGGCCTCCAGGCCTTCTGGGGTGGCAGCCCAGGGGGCCAGACCAGGTGGGTGTCGGGGGGGGGGTGTCCCCTCCTCGATGGGGTCCCAAGTTTTCCCTTCCCTTCCCCCAGCTCTGGGGTGGTAAGGGCGTAGGGTGTGGGCCGGGCGGATCCTGTCTTCTGGCTCTCTCTCTATCCTGTCTTGAGTTGCAGGCTGGGTCTACCCATGCGGAGGGCCTGCTCTCTAACTTGGGTGCGCTGGGGGCCTTGATAGGCTCCTAGCTGTCCCCTCTTCAGCCCCTGGCCTCCAGGCCTTCTGGGGTAGAAACCGTGCGGGGGCTAACGCCCCCGCGCGTACTGCTTATATCAAGAATATTCCCAATCCTTATGTTATTATTTGTTTATCCAGAATGTCTATTTGTATTCTGCCCCTTCACATTCCCCTATAAAGCTTATTTTTTACTCCTTTACTCTTACCCTCCTAAACGCCACTGCCCACATTATTCTTTTTAACTTCAGTCCTTCACAATCCTAATCATAGACCAATACTATGCATTGTGTTTAACAACCCCGAACTACTTCAAAAGACATACAATGAGCACGAATTTCTTTCAAATATTCTATGTGTTTTTTCTTTGACATCTGTAAATCTTATTAAATATTCTTTTGACAGAGATGGTTCTAACCACTTTTTTCCTTCTCTTTATGAGTTGTTCTATGAGCAATTCTGGTGATAGAGTCCCCCAGTTAATGCTTTTGATTGAACCATGTCATTGAGTTTGTTGGACTTGTTCATGTGCTCCCCATGTTTGCCAATAACACCACGTGGCATTGTTCCTTTTTTGCATAGGCACATTAAAATGGG
>PVKC010046126.1:0-11312 GCA_004027635.1 Crocidura indochinensis
AGTTTGAAATCGAGGATCAGACAGAGACAACGTGCTTTAAAGTTAAATTAATTTGTAACTCTTATGCCTGGGAAGAAATCAAAGAGAATAACCCACCGTAGCCTGTGGCGACCTTTCATTTCCAATTTGAAAAGTGTTTGATAGTCCATTGAGGCTGGAATTTAAGAAAGAAACCTTGAAAGTGTACACTGAAAGAAGGTTTTGAACATTTTAAAGCCTAAAAATTAAAAGCAAATATCAGTTATCTTATGAATGACATTTGTGAAAAATATTGTTGTTTTTCTTTCCTTGCTGACAAGAATACAACAGTGAATAATTAACTTTCCCTGATTCTTTTATTCCTATGATTCACTTGTGTAAACTCAATGAAAAAGTTCCTAAACAAGTTTGTTGAAACACTACCAATAAAGGAAAGTAATTATTCTCATGAACAAACACAAATTCTACACTTGATATCAAATTCCATGGCTTAGTATAAAATCAATCATGTTATTTATTTCCTAAAATATATTTTTTTAAAAATTTATCTTCCATTCTGAAATATATCTTGGGTGAGAAGATTTCTATCATTAATTATTTGTTCATGTGTCCTGGGGAAAGACAATAATATTAGCCTCAAAGAATTTGAAATAATCTATGAATGAAGTAATGCCTCCAAGGTTCATTTAAGTCGGCATGGATAATCTCTAGTAGCAGGCCTAATTTTTTAGATATGCCTCTAAACAGAAAATAGTTTCTTCACTTCTAACTGACTTCCTAATATCTCTTTAGGCATTGAGTCTATTTTGAACTATGTGAAGTTTAGGTAATTTTGACTTCATAAGATACATCATGCTTCTTAGTTTAAATATTCTATCACTGAAAGACAGTCAAAGGAAATATTTAAACTTCACATTGCTTTTACAAATATGAAATACTGAGAATAAGGAGAACATGAGTGAGGAAAAGAAGAAAAATATTTATACTGCTTGTATGATACAAATCTATTCCCATATGGAAGGGAAGTAAGTTTCTTAGATATCTCTGAAGAAGGGCCAATTTGTTGAAACTTGGTCTACAGTAGTTCTCATGTATAGCTCATTGACCATTTGTGCTTCTGCTTCTTTGATTTTCAGTGTCAGACATTGATTGAATCCAGGTCTCTTAGTACACTTGATGGCTTTTGAGATCCTTTAGGTGATTTATGAAGTCAAATACTTAATAATAGTGCTAATATATTTTGTATTTACTACTATGGCCTAAAATAAATTCAATTAACTAGGAAATTTATCAATTTTTTATGACAATTCTTAAGTATATCCATTAATGATCCACATGTCAAAGTGAGAATTATGCATGACAGTTATCAAAGCACAATAAGTTTTGAGTGGCAAACACAAAGAGTTTGGATCGCTTTTGTGATATGGAATTAAAGTTTGAAAAAATTCAGACAACACTACTTTTACTTGAAAGTAAAGATAACAGAAAACTGTTACTTTTTGCTTTCTCTACTAGCTAAATGTTTTTTCAAAAGTGAAAGACGTAATCCTATCACTACAATGGAAATAGAATTTTCTCCAAAGATAAAATTCAGGCTTTTAAGTTAAAATTAGAAATTTGGAAAACATATATCCACCACTTGATGCTTGACAGCTTCACAACTGTTAAAGGCCTTTATAAAGGACTTGATGTAAATAGTGAAAAATGAGTTTTTAGATACTATATAATGAAAAGTGTCAAAAATTTGAAGATCTGTCTCATGCATAGTGCCATTCTAAATGATTGTTGACTGATAGGACAAATTCATGCCTGAGTACAGATCTAATAAAAAAGTAAATAGAACAAGGAATTTTATGTAATGTAGCACAAAGTAATCATCACTATGAGGTCAAATTACACATTACAACACTTTCCAAGACACTACTTGTTGAATTTGGCTGTTGTGATAAAGAATACAATTTATTATAATCTGAAAAAACTAATAAAACACTTTCACACTATGCTTCTGTCTATTGTTAGATTATTTTCATATACCGTAATAAATACAACATATCATGGGGCTGGAGCAGTGGTGTGGAGCAGTAAAGTGTCTGCCTTGCCGCGCTAGCCTCGGATGGACCGAGGTTTGAACCCCCAGCGTCCCATATGGTCCCCCAAGCCAGGAGCGATTTCTGAGAGCATATCCAGGAGTAATCCTTGAACATCACCAGGTGTGGCCAAAAACCCAAAATAAATAAATACATAAATAAATAAATAGGTAATTTAATTCAACATATCAGACAAAAGTGAATATAGAGCATATGGGGTCTTACTTAAAAGCTTATTAAAATTTTACTAAAATTTACTAAAATTACTAAATTACTAAAATGCAAAGATTGTCACTTTCAGATCTGTTTTTTGATCTATTTTAGGAGTATAGTTACTTTTAATGATTTTTTTGGGAGAAATATGATTATATAGGTAATACATTTTTAAATTTTGATTTTATTACTAATATTCCACCAATTAAAGCTGTACTCTACATAAACAAAGGGTTTTGGGTCTTTAATAATGTCAAAATTGCAAATGATTTTTAAGACCAAAGAAAGTGAGAACCACTGTTTACTTAATTGTTATTATTTTTATTTAGTTTAATGTGTTTAGTCACCATAATTTAACTACTATTAACAAATAATAGAATTTTATCATAATATGTTCAAATAGTACAATCATAATCAGAGTGTCAATAACTCTCCACCAAAGTCCCAAAAAGTTTTTCAACCCAAATGACTTGGAAGGCTCTTTTCAGTAATCTACTTCCCAGGTTCTGTTACTATTGTCAACTGCTATGTCCTTGCTGTGTTTCTTTGTAGTCTACCAATGAAAGCTATCTTTTTGTGTCTTTCTTCCTCTCCCTGATCTTATTCAGTACAATGAGCTCTACTTTAATCCATGTTGCAGAATATTGTATATTTCATCTTTTCTTAGAACTGAGTAATATTCCATTATGTAGATGAAGCAGTTTTTCCTTTACCTATTTATCTTTTCTTGGATTGCTTCCATAATGAGTTTCCATATATTGGGTTACTTCCATCATGTTGAGTAAAAATAGGAGTGCAAAAATTTGAAAATGCTATTTTTGTGTTTTGGGGTGGATGACAAGGAAAGAAAGTGCTGGATCATATAAAAGTGTACTTCTTAAATTTTTTGGAGATGTTTCCATACTATCTTCTATAGGCAGTAATCAATGACATTTCCATCTGTAGTGGATGTGGAGGTGAGGGGGACCATTTACTTTATTTAACAAATGATTGTATATATGTAATTTAGAGATAAGAGACTTAGCTGGAGTAGGCCAAATGTTTCTTCTTCAAAGTTAAAGAAAAGGAAATGAAACAGAAAGAAAACAAATGAAAAAGAAAAGAGCTTGTTGTGTCTGTTAGATCTTGTGTGTATGAGATCAGTATCACAGTAATGACTGCTCCCGTTCTCGATTTACATACAGCCCTCATGATTTCTGTGAAGGATTAGCTATATTGAAACCAGTATGACAATAAGATCAGACTAGAGAATCTGACTCATATAATCTCCTGATAGAAAAAAAAACTAAGCTGAATTTTAGTTGAAGAAATGATGATTTCTTGTAACCAGTTTAGGGGGGAAATGAAAGCTATTCATATAACTTTGGGCATTTCCCTCCTAGTGAATATTTGAATGGGTTTTCTTTTGTATTATACAATTTAAATATTAAACATTGATGTTAACTTGTTTAATATTGAAAATTTTCTCAAATAATCTACCTTTGACATTATCATTCCATATTTATTTTAATTACATATATATGAAACATATGGCTAGTTGAGAGAATAAAAACAAAAAAGCAAGGTATATATTTCTTCCTAATTTATTAAATAAAACTTTGTAAAGTAGTACTTTGATGCCATTTCCCAAGAGTCAATCATGATCATCAAATTGATGGTACCTTCCTTTTAATTTTGTGTTAAGTGTCTTTTCAATAATCTTACACATTGCTCAAAATCATGATATATTGTATATATACATAAGAGTGTAAAGTCACTGTCAGTCAGCCTGTGCAATCTCATTTCCAAGGTGCTTCTGACTATGTATGTTAACATTAGATTTACATATGTCATAAAAATAAGACTTCAAATGGTCAGATCTAATTACCCAAACCAAAGACAACAACAACAGAATCAGGAGACCCAAACTATAACAAGCTAAACACAAAATGGACCTGTTACACTAGTAACAAGTTATACTAGTCCAGGGGGTTAGGAGTGGAGGCTTGGGATGCATTTGGGGAACTATGGTGGAGGAAGGTTAACAGTGGTGGTAGTAATGGCCCTAATTCACTGTTTCTATATGCCTGAAATACAACTATGAAAGACTTGTAATTCATAATGGTCTCAATAAAAAATAATAAAAAATGTTATGCTAGTAGCTGTATGGTTTTCATATGGGTCAGTACACAATAACAATAACAAAAAATTTCTTGTATGAAGACAACAATTTTATTATAATTTCAAATAAATTTAGATAAAAATATGACCTAGAATATCTAGTGCATACCTCCTGTATATTTGTCATAAATACTATTATTTCTAAATAATTCATGTACTGTATTAACTAAAACATTTATATCAAGGAAGTATTGGTAACAGTAAAGCAATTACAAGGTAGACCTTCTTTATAAAGGTAGCTATTTCCCAGTGCACATTTTTAGAACCTATTTTAGGAAATTTATTTTTTTAAAAATAGTATCCTTTCAATCATTTTATTGTTTACCTTTACTTTTGGTCCAACTCAGTTGTGTTTGGGTGGAACCAAAAAATGTAATCCAATCGTATCATGAGCTACTCCTGGCCATGTGAAAGTGCTTGGGAAGGAACCAGAATCTCCTACATGCAGAGCATGTGTTTAATTTGTGGAGATATCTCTTTAAAATAATTTTAATTTTATTAAAAAGTTACTTTTATAGGATATTAAATGCATCACCAGCCTTTTTTGAAGTTTTCAGATTTATTTTAATAATATTGAATTGGTTTAATAAAGATTAACACATTTTGAAAATTTGTTCAATATTTTCATTGTGAAGAATATTTACTTTTTGTTGCTGTAACAACCAGAGGCAGATGTGAGAAGACTGAAGAAGTGTGAATTTCTCTCTGCACAAAAATTATTTTAGATGACAATTACTATCTCAACTATTAACTGAAGAACCGGTATTCCTCTATTAATCTGTGATGTGCCAGGGTGCAGTTGCAGGAGACTGAGAGAGATTAACAATGTCAATGCCTCCCAAATTTCCTATCACCTCCCTCCCACTCTGATCACCTACAAACCACCTTGTGATGAAATGAATGTTAACTCCCTTGGCACCTCTCCATCCACCCAAATCCTGGGGGGGGTTGTTTTGTTTTGTTTCAAAAGGACAGATTACATACTAATGTCAGTCGATGCATTAAATTAAAATTAGACTGAATTAAATCTTCATAGTGGGGTATGGATTTTAAAGTAAAGCTAAAAGTCAGCTGAGTAATAAGACTTTAGTAGTTTAGATCATAGGGTGAAATGACTGAAAAAAGAGTCTTTCAATCCCACTGAATCCAAGGCTGTTGGTGATGTGTCCAGCACTAGAAATGGGATTTATATGGACAATGATAAGGAAGCTGTTCACATTCATAGATCATTCCTGAATTTTCACAGATCATTTTTCATAGATCATTCTTGAATTTTATGCTTAGGATTTTATTGATATTTTGCCCTTTTTTAGCCTGATATACTCATAGCATTGTTGAATCTCATGAATTGTATGTTCGGTTGTTTTAGTTTGAAGTGATTCTTTGGTGATCAGAATTTATTCCTGCTGCTCTTGTGGGGCTCAAGGAAATAGAAGAGTGGCAGGGATCAAACCAGGGTTAGTGAATGTAAAACAAGATCCTTAACTACTGCATTAACTTTAACTCGGACTTGTAACTTTAAATGGATCAGGTTTTTAGGTTCAGATGATACTGTTATAGAAAAATGAATAGTAGAAAAATGAATAATGCACACATTTACATACCTACATACACACAACTGGAAACGGAAAATGCTTTGAAGTAGAAAGATGGCAACTTTCTTCAGTTAATCTTAATTCTAGTATAAAATTTATCTTGCAATTTATTAAAAAGAAACATTTTAGAGATAGAGTAATAGTACAGCCTGTAGGACACATGTCTTACATGTGGTCTGAGGTTTGATCCAAGCATTACACATGGTCCTGTGAGCCTATCAGCAGTGATTTTTGAATGTAGATCCAAAAGTTATTAGAGAGAGAAGAAAGAAAAAACAAAGGAAGGAAGGAAAGACAGAAGAAAGAAACAAAGAAAGAGAGAAGTAAAGAAAGAGAGAAAGAAAGAAAAAGAAAGACAAAGGAAGGAAGGAAGAAAGAAAGAAAAAGAAAGAAAAAGGAAGAAAGAAGTAAGAATGAAAGGAAGAAAAAAGAAAGAGAAAAAAGAAGAAAGAAGAAAAACAAAGAGAAAGAAAGAAAGAAAGAAAGAGAAAGAAAGAAAGAAAGAAAGAAAGAAAAAAGAGAGAAAGAAAGAAGGAAGGAAGGAAGGAAAAAAGAAAAAGAAAGGAGGGAGAGGGAGGTAGGAAAAAGGGAGGGAGGAAGGAAGAGAGGTAGGATGGGAGAAAGGAAGGGAGGAAGGAAGGGAAGAAGGACGGAAGTAAGGAGAGAAGAAAGGAAAGAAAGAGAACCTAAAGAGTGGGCTTAGAAACAATGATAAAAGATTTGGAAAAATGACACTTTTACTTTAACAAAAACTAACTTTATGGATAGGGACTTGGCTTCATGTTCAAAGACACAGAATACACAAGAGACCAAGATAGAGTCTTGGCATCACATTGCTCCTTCTCCCTCCTGCCATTCCTGAAGATCATCATCCTGAAGATTTCTAAGCATCAAATATGGCATAAAACATCATCCTGAAGGGCATCATCCTGAAGATTTCTAAGCATCAAATATGGCATAAAACATTAAACCACTTATTTGACTAATCATGATTCACCAAGAGTGGTTCTTGGCCCTCAAATCAATGCTTGGAAGAGAATAAAAATAAACAAATACATGAACTCATTATCAAGATAATTTAGTGTATCTTCCTTTTTGAAGGGAGTCGATGTTTTCTCTGTGTATTACTAGTATATATTATACTCACTGATAAGTTACTTTAAATTTTTTTTCACTGCTGGTGGGAATGCCATCTAGTCCAATCTTTATGGAAAGCGATATCAAGATTCCTCCAAAACCTGGAAATTGAGCTCCCATACAATCCAGCTATAGTACTCCTAGGGATATACTCGAGGAACACAAAAACACAATACAAAAATCCCTTCCTCACACTTATATTCATTGTAACCAGACTCTGAAAACAATTAAAATGCCCTTCAACAGATGAATGGCTAAAGAAATGTGGTACATATCCACAATGGAATATTATGCAGCTGTCAGGAGAAATGAAGTCATGAAATTTTCCTATACATGTATATACATGAAATCTATTATGCTGAGTGAAAAATGTCAGAGGGAGAGATATAGACACAGATTAGTCTCACTCATCTATGGTTTTTAAGAAAAATGAAAGACATGTTTGCAATAATTCTCAGAGACAAAAGAGAGGAGGGCTGGAATGTCCAGCTCACCATGAAAGCTCACATGAAGCTCACCACAAAGAGTGATGAGTGCTGTTAGAGAAATAATTACATTGAAAACTATCCTAACAATGTGTATGAATGAGGGAAGTAGAAAGCCTGTCTCGAGTACAAATGTGGGTGGGGTGGGAAGGAGGGAGATTTGGGATATTGGTGGTGGAAATGTTGCACTGGTAAAGGCGGGTGTTCTTTACATGACTGAAATCCTAAACTATAATCATATTTGTAATCATGGTGTTTAAATAAAGATAAGAAAATAATAAAATGTAACTTTTTATATCACCCCACCAACTTCTGATACAAAATAAACAAAGCAAAGGAAGTAGAATAGATGTCATTTATGTTAAATGAATGTAAAACTGGATGTGGGGCCCGGGAGATAGCATGGAGGTAAGGCGTTTGCCTTTCATGCAAAAGGTCATCGGTTCGAATCCCGGTGCCCCATATGGTCCCCTGTGCCTGCCAGGAGCAATGTCTGAGCATGGAGCCAGGAGTAACCCCTGAGCACTGCCGGGTGTGACCCAAAAACCAAAAAAAAAAAAAAACCAAAAACCAAAAAACCAAAAAACAAAACTGGATGTAATAACAAGTTTCAAGTGAAAACATTTAAAAATGTTACTAGTAATGCAGTTTTACCTCATCTCTTGAAGGAGACAGTAGCTACTCAACTTACAAAAATAAAAATGGCTTAAAGCGGGAGAGAGCATGGAGGTAAGGTGTTTGCCTTTCATGCAAAAGGTCATCAGTTCGAATCCCGGTGCCCCATATGGTCCCCCGTGCCTGCCAGCAGCAATTTCTGAGCATGGTGCTAGGAGTAACCCCTGAGCACTGTTGGGTGTGACCCAAAAACAAAAAAAAATGGCTTAAAGCAAAGAAGTAATTTTCATTTATTTAAGTAGAAAAATATCAGATCATTCCAATAGTTCACCCATAACCTACCAAATGATACATGAAACTTAAAATAGCACTAACATCTAGATAAGCATTCCAACAAGCATGCAACCTGTAAAAAGGAGTCTGAATAAAGGAACTTCTTCTTAGCAGTCTGAATTTGTACCATCTCTAAGACAGCTGCTGCTACAAAACAAATGCTGCATGCTTGATTTACTTTTGCCTACTGATACAAAAACAGAAATTTTTCCAGATTTTTGGTTACTGAAACTGATGCTAATGTTGCCTTTTGTAAAAGTGAGATAAAAGGTTGGAGATGAACTTTTGGAAAGAAGTTGGAGCAGTTTGCTCTGTTTACTGCCAACCCTGGTTTGATCCCTCTCTACCACATATAGTCCCCTGAACACCAGCAGGAGTGATATCTGAGTTTAGAGATAGAGGTATGCGCCAAATCGAAAGATAAAAAATAAAATAGTGCAAACTATATTTGTATATTTTGTTGCCTATCATGAATAGCCCATTTGACTACTAGACTCATATTTTACCATCTGCCATATATAATGGTGCCATTGAAACCCAACACTTTTATATCTAATCTTTTTTTCAGTATTTTTAATGTTTATTGTATAATATTTAATGTTGTTTTTAATATTTTATTTAGACACCTTGATTACATACATGATTGTGTTTGGGTTTCAGTCATGTAAAGAACACCACCCATCACCAGTGCAATGTTCCCATCACCATTGTCCCAAATCTCCCTCCTCCCCACCCAACCCCCACCTGTACTCTAGACAGGCTCTCCATTTCCCTCATACATTCTCATTATTAGGACAGTTCAAATGTAGTTATTTCTCTAACTGAACTCAACACTCTTTGTGGTGAGCTTCGTGAGGTGAGCTGGAACTTCCAGCTCTTTTCTCTTCAGTGTCTGAAAATTATTATTGCAAGAATGTCTTTCATTTTTCTTAAAACCCATAGATGAGTGAGACCATCTGCATTTCTCTCTCTCTCTCTGACTTATTTCACTCAGCATAATAGATTCCATGTACATCCATGTATAGGAAAATTTCATGACTTCATCTCTTCTGACAGCTGCATAATATTCCATTGTGTATATGTACCACAGTTTCTTTAGCCTATCGTCTGTTGAAGGGCATCTTGGTTGTTTCCAGAGTCTTGCTATGATAAATAGTGCTGCAATGAATATAGGTGTAAGGAAGGGGTTTTTGTATTGTATTTTTGTGTTCCTTGGGTATATTCCTAGGAGTCAACACTTTTATATCTAATCTTGGGCACTGAAGGTTGAAAACTTATTTTGGGGCATCTATGTCTTTTGTTTAAAATGTGGTGTCTTTCCATTTCTCTTTTCATTGGTGTTTTGGTACAATAAAATTGTAAAAATGTGTTATGCTTATACTATTTACATCTGGTTATGTTATATTACTTACATATTTGTATTATATTATTTTTACTAAAGCATGTAATCACATATTTTCTTCTTACAGATCCAGGACTACACAGGCAACTGTATTTTCTACAAAGACCTTCCAATGTTGTGGCAATTGAAGGAAAAGATGCTGTGCTGGAATGTTGTGTTTCTGGTTATCCTCCTCCATATTTTACCTGGATTCGTGGAGAGGAGGTCATCCAACTCAGGTATTATTATTTTTTGTTTTGTTTTATTTTGGGGGAATGCCTGACTGTACTCAGGAGATACTCGTGGATTTGCATTCAGAAATTGCTCTTGGCAGGCTTGGGGATCATATGGGATGCCGAAATTTGAACCACAGTCTTTCCTATGTCAACTGCATGCAAGGCAAATACCCTTCTGCTGCATTCTCAGGCCCATCAACTCAGACATTATGAATGCATTACCTTTGTAAAGAAATGCCACTTGTTTTTTACTTTGACATTGATGCCTACAATGTTTTTTATAATAATTGATTATTTACCCAACATATAGTTTATAAAACACATTTAACCACTGAACTTAAGGAGTGAGAAAAAAATTAAAAGACACAAAATAATTTTTAAGGAGATTTTATATCCCTAAGTCACTATTAAGTTGAAGCCTCCCCTGAAATGTCATAAAAGAATTCTCATCATATAGATCTTTGATAGAGTTTATGTAGTATGTTTAGCCAGTTTAATTTTTTTTACTATATGTGGGTGGGAAGATTTAAATTTTGGACTTACTTAGTGCTATGGAAAGTTTACTCTTGACTCTGCTTTGGCCATGCTTGGGGAACAGTATGTAGTACTAATTATATAAAACAAGGTTCTGAGCTGCATGTGAGATCTGCCTATACTATCTCATCAGCTTCTCTGTGGGTTTGATTTTTGCTTTGTATTTTGTTTTGAGTCATATTCAGCAGTGATCAGAGCTTATGCCTGGCTCTGCAATCTATCACTCCTCATGGCACTACCGTATATGATGTTGGGGATTACATTCAGGTTAAAGACATCAAGGCATGTGACTTACACACTGTACAAATACATTAATCCTCTGATCAGTTTTTGAAGCTTCGATTATATCTATTGTATATATTAATAATATCTATTATATCTATTTTAACTGTGATAGTCAACATCACCACCCAGTCCTGTGAAGAGGGAAATATACTCACATGAGCAAGGGGCCTTAAATTTACCATAAGAGTAGAGCCTGGTTTATTGAAATCAGTGCTTCTTTAAGGCACCTGGGATCAAAGGCATTCTCAAGTAAGCATAAATTGTCAATGTTA
>PVKC010046127.1:0-11286 GCA_004027635.1 Crocidura indochinensis
AAAAAAAAAAAAAAAAAAAAAAAAAAAAAAAAAAAAAAAAAAAAAAAAAAAAAAAAAAAAAAAAAAAAAAAAAAAAAAAAAAAAAAAAAAAAAAAAAAAAAAAAAAAAAAAAAAAAAAAAAAAAAAAAAAAAAAAAAAAAAAAAAAAAAAAAAAAAAAAAAAAAAAAAAAAAAAAAAAAAAAAGCCCAGGCCCAGACAAATTCACTAAAAATTCTTTCAAACCTTTAAAGGGTAATTTTTTTCATGCTCTTTTATGAAACTGAAGAAACAAAAATAATCCCAAAAATCTACAAACCTAATATCACCTTGATACCAAAAACAGAAAAGACTCCAAAAATAAAACAAAAGAGAATTATAGGCTTATTGTATAGATGAATACCGAATCATTGATCCTAAGCAAAATACTAGCAAATGGAATCCAAAATCAAGTAAAAAAAACAAATGAAAAACATGGTCAAGTAAGATTAATCCCAAGCATGTAAAGATGGCTTAACATACAACTCAATCAGCATAATACACTATACAATAAAAGAAAATATAAAAACCTTAAAATCATAAATTGAATTAGAGAAGTGCTTGACAATATCCAGCACCCAATCATGACAAAGAATTTCCACAAGATGGGAATTTAAGAAAATTTCCTCAGTATAGTCAAAGCCATTTGTCACAAACCCATGGCAAATATTAAACTCAATGGAGAAAAAATAATGTCTTTCCTCTAAGTTCTGGCAGAAAGTAATTATGGCCACTTTACCACTTCTAATCAATACAATATTGGAAACACTTGTCATAGCAATTAGGCAAGAAAATGATATCAAGTAAGTCCAGATAATAAAAAAAGAAAGAAATACCTATTTGTGAATGATATCATACTATATTTAGAAAATCCTAAACACTCTACCAAAGATCTCTAAAAACAATACATTTATATAATTAAGTGGCAGGCTACAAAGTTAATACACAAAAAAAGGAAACAGACACAAGCTCAGAATAAAGGATAGGAAACAATTATATAGGCCCCTGGATGAAAAAGCCATATTAACGTTAGATCAAACTACAAACAACCTAAAAAAAGTAATTAGAGATGGAGATGGACATTATTTGTTGATCAAAGGAATAGCAGATCAAAAGTACTAACTCTAATCAACACATACTTATCAAATGTTAGGTCAGAAAAGTTTATAAGGCTTTTTCTCACACATCTAGAGAAACGCATGGATGGAAACATGGTAATAGATATTTCAACATGCTAGTCTTACCACTAGTTTGATCCACTAAGCAGAATATCATATTTATGAGGTCAGAGTCATAGCACAGTGGGTAGCACATTTGCCTGCAAGTGGCTGACCCAGATTTGACCCCAGCATCCCATATAGTCATCCAGCAGAGATTTTTGAGGGCAGACCTAGGAGTAACACCTAAAAACTATCAAGTGTGGACCCAAAACAAAAACAAAACTACAACTAAAAATGCATAATATCAATATCTAGCTCATAAATGTATTTTAAATAACCTTTGTGTATGTATGAGATAGGGTTCCATATTCACTGATTTGCAAGTGTCATACACAAGAAAACCAGCATCATCATTGATTACCAAAGAAAGGAAAACCATATAATAATGAGTCAGAACATCGAACCGGTAGGAATGGATTATTGCAATTTAGGTATAATCAAGTAGAATGGAGGAAATGGGGAAGGGGCAAAGAAAAATTAGACCAGAGGTAATAATATTGTGGTGACAGTGGTGAAGGGTCTTGGATACATTTCAGTGCTTTTACTTAAAAAAACATAAATTACTATTCTATTGTGACCTAAACTATAATATAATTCATGCATAATGCCATAAAAATAAGTGAGGATGTGGAAAAAATATAGAACCTTAACATAATCTTGAAAATAATACAAATTGATTGGGCCTCTAGGGAAAGTAGTCAAATATTTAAAAAATTATCTATTACGTGACCTACAATTCCACTTCTTGGTGTCTATCCAAACACAAAAACATTAAGACCCAAAATGTAGTTTACACACAAAAAATATTGTGCACACTGCAGCACTATTTATAATACAAAATAAATATAATACAAAATATCTGTAAACATGACAAATGACCAACAAAAATGATTGATGTGAATATACAAACTGCATGCTACACAAGAAAAAATAAAAGTTTGCTTTTTGCTACAACTTCGATAGAACTGTAGTCATGTTTAGTAAAATAAGTTAAAAGAAAGACAAATAGAAATTAAATTGATTTTACCGTTTACCAAAGCAAATAACAAATAATTTTCAATTTAAAAAATCTTAATATCTAATATCTAATCAATCAACAGAGTGCTAGTGAAATGTGTAGGAAAGCTGAAGGTGGTCCAATGAATATAGGCACTTGTTTGTGTTTGTGATGTGTATTTTTGTATCCCTATAATATAGGAACATTTACATCCTCAACAGCACTCAATACATAAATCATAAAAAAAATTTAGATAGTATTAAATTCAAACTAGTGAAATTACTAATGTCATATGTTTTACAATTTGTCTTATTGTAGATAAAATTTGTCTATATATTCTATATAACTTTTATTTTATAATATAATATATCATAAAGGCACAATGGGCATAATGAGATTATTTTTGGTGGGATTAGGGCACAACTGTCTGAGATCAGATACTATACCTGCCTCTATGCTTAAGGATCACAACTTCTGGGGCTCAGAGCACAACACTTGGTAACTAACCCAAGTCAATCATATTCAAATCAAGTTCCTTACCTGCTCTACAAATTTTTCAGTCCAAGTAGTGAAATTTTATAGCAGGAGGATATAATTTACTTTTAAGGTAATTATATATATATATATACAGTACTCAAACTTATTATTACAGTGAGCAAGACCCTAGTGACAATCCAAAATAATTAAAAATAAAATTCTTAACCAAGAAAGTCTGTGTTGCTATTTTACCCATGACACTGAACAACTATGTCCTTTTTTAGGCAGCAAATTATAGATGTTCTTCAGAAACATTTAGGACAGGCAGATTCAAAATGTTTATTGAAAATCAAAAGTACCTTGTAAAAAAAATCTTAACAAAATCTGTAGGATTGTCAGCAATTGACAGTATATCAAAGAAACATGTATACATGTATAATATATACACTTCTTTGTTATATATGTATCTATATACACACATACATTATATATACACACATTTACTTAAAAGGTATTGATCTTCATATGAGTTTCTTTGTCTTTCTCCTTGATGCCCTAGGCCCCTAACCTATTCTACCCTGTTCTCTTACATGAACAGTTCTATAGAATACCATATAGTGTATGCATCCCCTATTCATCCACAGCTAGTAGTAAAAGTTATTACTGCATGTTTCCAGAACAGAACTGTATTAGCTCCTGAAGACAACTGTTTCCTAAAGACACCAAGTTCTGTATATCATGAAAGCAACAAAATTTACACCCTTCTGGACAAAAAAAAGAGGGATAAAAACTCTCTCACTGTAGTCAGATTCCACATAGAAACAGATGAAAATGAATCTAGACTGCACCCATCTATCATCAATGTTGGAGAAGCAACCGTAAATTAATTTTTCCTTCATAAAAGCCAACTGTCATCTTCTTGGTAAAGTGAATCGCAATTAATCATTACACTGGGGATAATACTATACTGCATTAATCTGAATAAATTTTCTATATATAATCAGCAAGAAAATATTTAAGAAAAACAGAAATGTAACAAAAGAAAGAAAAATATTTTGAAATACTATTACAAAACTAATACTGTTTACCTAATAATCTGATGTTTAATGTTTTAAAGGAGGTGTTGGCCCACACCTGATGATGCTCAGGGGTTACTCCTGGCTATGTGCTCAGAAATTGCTCCTAACTTGGGTGACCACATGGGTCACCAGGGGACAGAAAGTAATGTGAAAGTGTACTGCTAAGTTAAAAATAAGTGGTGATGCAATTATATACTTAGTACTACACCAAATCCTTTTTTTGTTTTCTTTTTCTTTCCCATCTGTTATATTCAGATCAAATTACACAGGACATTTTCTTTCCTAAACACTTTATGATTCCATATCAACCTAAGTTACCTTTTTCAATTTAATTCTGTTTTTCTAAATTTCTAAAAGTAAAATCATAGTGAATATTATTTCTATGATAATAATACATACTCTTTATGTGTTTTATATTTAATCAAAGAAAATATGAAAATATCCAGAAAATATTCTACATTTTAATTGACACACCTGTTTTAAATTCACAATTAATTTACTGTTACAATTAATTTACAGTTAATTTCAAATGTAAAGCCTAACGTCCACAAATTTTATAGACAGATATTTGTATTTGTTTATGAAATGTCTTAAGTTAAAATGAAGGATTGTTTTACAAATTTGAATAATTTTAGAATAAGTTGAAGCATACAAAAGAAATAAAAAGAAGCATTTCACTGTAAAACAACATAACAGTTGCTTACCATTGTGAGAGTGAATGGATGATTTTCTACTGCCGACACACTGGGACAGTGTAGAATAATATACTAAAAGGTAATGAACAATGTTTAATTGACAAAGAAAGAAGTTCAAACATTACAATTATGATTTTTAAAAATATAAACAGATTTATAAAATAAAATTTAAATGGCACTTATTGTTGAAAAATGGACTTACCTGGCCAGGTCTTGCTTTAAAATTTTCTTTGATCATTCGGACTTCCATGACATCTGATGGATGACTTATGACCGAAAGGATGGTGACTGGCTTACTGCTACGGATACACCTGTAAAGTCTTTCAGCAAAATACAGGCACAAAGGTCCAGATATCCAAAGCCAAGTCTACTGGAGAAATTTGATAATGGTTTATGTCAAGTTCTTCCTTCAAAACACTGTATGCTGTAACTACCATTAATATGTATATATTGTTTTAAATCTTTTGAGGGGAGGCAACACCAGTTAATGCTCAGGGGTTACTCTCAACTATGCACTCAGAAATCATGCCTGGCTTGGGGGACCATATGGGATGACGGGGGATCGAACAGTGGTCCATCCTAGGCTAGCTCTTGCAAGGCAGCCGCCTTAACTCTAGCACTACTGCTCCGGACCCTTGTTTTAATATCTTTATGTGAATATAGGAAATATATACAGTACATATATTTCTCTATAAAGAGAAGAAAGCACATTGAAAAGCTCAAATAAAACAATGAAATTTTAGAGGGGAAATCCACTAATATAATGTTTGTTTTAAAAACAAACAAAACACTGCAGATCAAGTATGTGAGTCAGTTACAGAGCACATGCATGACACGTGCCAGAACTGCATAGTTCTCTGCATGGGAACTGGATCTGAGAAATGCATGGTTCTCTGCAACAGTTGTCAGGTATGGCACTAATGAGCAATAAGCACATAAGGGAGCAGTTCCCATGGAGGTAAGGTGTTTGCCTTTCATGCAAAAGGTCATCGGTTCGAATCCCGGTGCCCCATGTGGCCCCCGTGCCTGCCAGGAGCAATTTCTGAGCATGGAGCCAGGAGTAACCCCTGAGCACTGCCAGGTGTGACCCCCAAAAAAAAACAAAAAAAAAGTCCTTTAAATGTGCTTAATGTACACACAATGTATAAACATTGTAATGTCTATAAAATATAAAATGTAACAAGGCTTTATATAAAGGGTATATTAGGCCTAATCTTAAAAAATTACTTCCTACAGTTCATAATAGAACTGAAAAATTATTTAGAATTTGGAAAAATGACAGTCTCATACACGTACTTTATGAGTATATTGTTTGATCTCAGGCTATCATTATATATTTTTTAGTGAGATCCAAACCTGATCTACAATTTACACAATTTTGCCCTTATCACTTGGAGTCTCCAAACCTAAACTCATTTTGCTATCACGTTTTAAAATCTTATCTACATAAGGTATTTAAGATCTTTATTTTTCCATGTAGGCAGGTATTATCACTTATTCAAATTTCTCTGGACACTATAAAGAGTTTTTATCATAGATAGAAGCATGGTAAATTAGTGAACTTGGATAGGTATTTGCTTCTTTGAACATATGGTTCCATTTTAGTAAAATAGGAGTCACAATACTGCTGTCTAACAAACAGTATTATGTGAAGCGATAAAATTTTCTAAAATATTCTAATAAAAGTGTGGGCAATTACAAATAAGTAATTTATAAGTCTAACACAAGCACTACAAACTCATCTACAGAGTTACTCCTCTTTTTCATTTCATTTCTTTTCATAAAACATATACACAATGTCATTATTATGTACTTCTACTACTTATAAATAAACATAAACTCAATTTTGGGTATTATTCTCACATAAGCAGCACCCTAGCTATTTTGGAAAAAAATTCTAAAATAAAGCATTTTAATTACTGGCTTACACTTTACTTCTACCAAGTATTAGATTGTAGATTTTACCAATGTATTTTATGTTTTGAGTCACAATTTTCTCATCAAAGTACTTAGAATAATAATTGTTTCGGGGCAGATAATAACTCAAAAGAGACAGTTCATGTTTTGCATATATATGAAACTTAGCTTCAATTCTCATTGTTACTTGAGCATCACTAAGAGAAACTCCCAATAACAGAGACATGTATAACCCAAACACTTTTAGGTCCAAAAATTTCTTAAATTTTGCTTCAAAGAGATGTGATGAATATGCAAAGAAAGTATGCATTTTGTATATTTTAACACAATATCTAAAAGCAAATATTTCAAGTGATTTTGTAATTTATATTATTCATGATATTGAACCTCATTCTGAAATAATTATAAGTAATAACATGTTATTTAACTACAGTTTTTATTATTTAGTATATTCTTTCTCAGTGGGTTAGAAAAACTATTATCTCTATCTGGCAAGAATCAGTACTACTGTATATAATAAATTGTCACTTAGAAATTTTCTATATCCTGTGATATTATAGGACATTCTCTTTGAATTGTAAAATGTGATATAGCAATAGATAATAACTCGATACTAAAACAAACAACTAAGTAGCTTGCTATATTGTAATTACTAACAAAAACAACCTCGTTTGTTGTATAATAATTGCTAACATACTTTCAAATATGCTTACAAATAATACTGATCAATTATTTGAGTAACATGAACTTTGGGAAGATCCTGAAAAATAGAAAAAAAATCTGACCTGTGGAAAGTTAGCTCGAAATATAGGTTTCTCCATACAAATCTTCTTAAATACTGTGTTGTTTGGGTCATCTGATTTTGAATATCCTTGAGGGAAATGTTCATTTACATATTTCGAGATATTATCTAGTGAGTGAATATTCTGGTAAACAGTTCCATTGAGATAGATGCAGCCAGGTGAATGGGTATCTAAATTAGTCTGATATTTCAATAGCCCTCTAAAATTAAATTAAGGATAAAAAATAAATTGAAATCAGTGACATAATATAACTTGTTTTACCTTTACAATTTTACTTAGCACTTACCCAAACAGTGTTGTTACTTTAGAATTGTAATATCATATAATTTTCAACCAATTTCATTCTATAAATTCAAACCCAAATATCATCCACATCCAAAAATAAATGTTACAATTGCTAATAAGGAAGAACATATGTAGTAACTGTTTTCAATAGTTGTTACCTAAATTCTATATAACAATCAAACATTTGCCATTCAACTAATACTGTAAGAATGAGTAATTATACAAAATGTAGGATTGGCTTTCAATAGTTGTAACCTAGTTCTATATAACAATCAAACATTTTCCATTCAACTAACACTGTAAGGATGAGTAATAGTACAAAATTTTAAGTGCAAATGGAAAAGTTCAATAATTATAGTTGATTTGGCTAATTCTAGGAAATGAAATTTACTGGTTGACAGAAATGAAGAACATAGCGAAAACTGAAAACACATCACCTATAGTCCGAAACAATCAGCACATACAATGAAGGCCCTACACCAATTTACTTTCAATTCCTTCTCCCAAAACGCCACTTAAAAGGTACAAGACAATGATGGGGGGTGGGTTGGGGGCCACACTCAGCAACGCTCAGGTGTTATTCCTGGCTCTATGCTCAGAAATCACTCCTGGCAGGCTCATATGGAATTCCGGGATTTGAAACACTGTCCGTCCTGGATCTGCTGCATGCAAGGCAAACATCCTAACCACTGTGCTATCTCTCCAGCCCCAGAAAAACCTAAAATTCCCAAAAATCATTCTGATTAATGAATATATTGTGACACTTTAACACAAACCATTCAATTGAGTTCTGTCTTTCACAGTAAGAGTTTGAGATAAACCTTGTGGGAAAAGGCATTACATGGAAGACATAGATAACAACAACAACAAAACAAAAAAAACATTGCTACAAAAAAAATCTTATAAATTTCAAAAGTTTGAGTGTACTATATATAATCTATAAATTACACATTACACATACACATATAGTCTCTGACTTTGATAAGTTTATTCAGGAAAAATTCCTATACAGCTTTGCAATTGCTCTGATTCAATACTGGTGACAAAAACTGCCCACAGTATTCCCCTTGCTTAAAGAATAAATGCATGGAGAAAACTTTTCCTTTTCTTGTTTGTTTGTTGTTGCTGTTGTTGTTTTGGAGCTACAACAGGCTTTGTTCAGGGCTTACACCTACATGTGTTCAGGAATTACTCTTGCAGGCTCAGAAGACTGTATGGGGTGAAAGGGTAGAACCCAGGTCAGCTGTGTACAAGTCAAGTGCCCTACCCACTTTGCAGACCCAGTATGATGAACTCTTGCCATCAAGAAGCTCCAGATGACAGTGGTCTCTGTTTAAAGACTAGTATAGGCATATAATAAAATATGGGGCAAGAACTCCAGTAAATCTGTCACAAGAAACCATTATACTATTGCTTCTCATTTCCATTTATCTGAGAAGAATCCCTCATTTTTCTTATGATTATATTATAATTTCTTCTGCATAAATAAAAATAGTATAAAGTCACTGTTTATATGACAACCTTCAGTTAGAGCCAGTGGGAATGCCTACTATCAAAAAACTGAGAGACAATCACTTAGAAAGCATTTCCTTTCCTGTGTCTCTTAAAGAATAGGGTATCTTTATGCTGAGATTTTTGTGACATCCATAATTGCATTTCCTGACAGTATCCCTTTTACCATGAGTTTAAAATTGTAGTGTATTTCTCCTTGTGATGAATTTCATAAATAAAGATATAAAGAACCATCTAGTACATATATGGCTAGCAAAAGTAAGCAGTTCAGGCCTTTTCCCTCAAACACTTTATGAATTTAAAACCTGTTTACATAGAACACATAAAAGAATCCTACTAAAAAGATATATTAAAAAAGAAAAGCTGGGTATATAGTTCAGTAGTAGAGCACATGCACGTATGATATCTTGGATTTAATCTGAGAGACCAAAATTTAAATAAAAAATACCTAGGATAAAGCTTGTTGTTTAGATTCCAAGATAGACCATTGCTGTCAAAATAAATTGAAATTTAGAGACCTAATAATATTACAATTTAATGACCTTTTCAGGAATATTCTTTAAATTTGCTAAATAGAATCATTATAGGGCCATGCAATTATTTTATTAGTAGTAAAATACGGGGTCTTCAAAATGGTCGTGAACTCAACAACAAGATGAAGTCTTCAACCATTAAAAATGGAAAAAATTGGAGTCTGAGCCTCAGTTATTATTGTGATTAAAGAATAAATTTATCTTTTAACATCATGTTTAGACATTACTGTAGACAGTTATTTAAACTAAGACAACCCTATATAAAATTATTTTATTAATCCTATTTTATAGATAAGAAAAAGGTGGAGTCATGTTATCTAGCAATGTAATGCTATATTGATCTTTCAGAAAGGAAAATTAATCCATTTTAAAAATCCATTTAGTGAGTAAAAATGAATATTTGAGTTTTGTTGATATGAAATAAGTTCAGTTAATCATAAAATATATTACCTCATAAAAATCAAGAAATAAATAACAGAAATAAAATTTAAGATAAGATAAACCATAAAAAATAAGGGAATGAGATGATTGGGGTCTAAGTTATTTCTTGCAATATTTGAAGCAAGTGATGAAATAGCCACTTTGACAATGTCAGATAACATATTTAGCTTAGCTTACGAGACTAACTAAATAATGAATAAAGGAAGCTGTTCCAAAGTTCAATTATGATTTTTTCTTTTGCCACTCCCGGTGTACTCAGGGGTTACTCAGAAATCGCTCCTAGTTTGGAGCACCATATGGGTCGCCAGGGATAGAACCGAGGTCCTTCCTGGATCAGTCCATGAAAGACAAATGCCTTATCACTGCCCAATCACTTCGGCCCCCAAATTCAATATTAATACCTAAGAATGGGGATTCAAAACCTGCTACTTAAATTCAAATTCTTTTACTTATTGGAAATGAATTTAAATAAGTTACTTCATCTTTCAATGCCATGATTATCAGTCTAATTAATAGTAATAATAACTACAATAAGAATATATTTGCCAGGGATACTGGGAATATTTAATTAATATTTAAATATTGAACATTAATTTAATATAAATATTAGTAAAGCATGATGAATATTAACAGTGATATAGTCATAGTAAATTGTTTAGAATAATGATGAGGTTTGACACTTTTAAGTGATTTTTTAGAAAAGCAATTATCCAATAATATATTTCAATTTAATTTAATACATTGGGGTTTAATTTAAACCACATATATTTTTAAAATACATTAAATAAATGGCATTAAATTAAGCATCTACCTAATCATAATTCATCTCATGACAGTAGCTCTGAGAGGACAAATAAGCATTTAAAACATAAAATGTACATATATTTTTTTCTAATAAATGTTTTCTTGATATCTTATGCTACTAGGAATTTGCTGTTCTAAAATAAAGAAAAAAATTGTGGAACTTAGAATTTGTACTGACTCTTCTCTGTGTGGCTGAAATAACTACTTGAAAGTCAGTTGTGGGGGGCCCAGGAGATAGCATGGAAGTAAGGCGCTTGCCTTTCATGCAAAAGGTCATCGGTTCGCGTCCCAGTGCCCCATATGGTCCCCCGAGCATGCCAGGAGCAATTTCTGAGCATGGAGCCAGGAGTAACCCCTGAGCACTGCCGGGTGTGACCCAAAAAACAAAAAAAAGGAAGGAAGGAAGGAAGGAAGGAAGGAAGGAAGGAAGGAAGGAAGGAAGGAGGAAGGAAGGAAGGAAGGAAGGAAGGAAGGAAGGAAGGGAGGAAGGAAGGAAGGAAGGAAGGAA
>PVKC010046128.1:0-11290 GCA_004027635.1 Crocidura indochinensis
CAAGCGCTCTACCACTGTGCTATCTCTCTGGCCCCAAAATTCAAGTTTATTAAAACACCATGCTCCACACAACTATTCATAAAGCAGTTGTTTCTGGCATGCAATGTGTCAACATCAACCCCACCACTAATCCCACCATTGTCCCATACTCTCCACCATTGTCCCCAGTTTTCCTGCCATCCTCCTGCCTGCCCCCTTTGCAGACATAAAAATTTTTATTTCATATTTTTTCTCTGAGAAAATAAAAATTTTTAGTTTGACTGGTAAATGGAATTATCAGAAAATAAATTAATAAGCTAATTTCTGATGATGGCTACAAGATTTTAACCTATGCAAATAAACAAATTTAAATAATTTAAAACAGTATAATGCCTTCTCACATTTACATAAATAAGTTTTCAACTCTGCTATCTAAAATATATTTCATTAATTTTTATTATGTACTTGGGTCCCCTTATGGTGATAATCATTTTTTCCCTGTCATTAATTCATTAATAAAAATGATTTTATTTTGTTTTGGCTTTTGGTTTTTCAGCCATACTCGGTGACACTCAGTGATCACTCCTGGCTATGCACTCAGAAATCGCCCCTGGCTTGGGGAACCATATGGGACACCAGAGATAGAAACAATGTCCGTCCTGGATCAGCCGTGTGCAAGGCAAACGTCCTACCACTGAGCCATCACTCTGGTCCCTAAAAATGATTTTTAAACATTATTTGCTAATATATTTAGGAGTTTACTAAAATAGGTAAAAACTTTACAACTCTAAAATTCAGTATGTGAAAAGAATGAATAAAGTTTAAACAGGTCTATAAAAGTATTAAGTGTTTTACCCTTAGAAAGGGAATATTGATTCTACTTTAGAAAATAACATATATATTATAGATGCTGTTTAAGTGTCTGCTAATGCAGAGATGAGATTACAACAAAAATCTCTATGAATGGAATAAAAATGACTAATAGGACATTGAACATTCAGTATAAGTAAAATGTTAATTAATTATTAAAAATATAAAAATTTCTTAGCAAGGAATGTGTAAACACACAGAAAGTTGTCCATATCTAAAACAAGACTCTTTATGGTATTGAGACATATGCAGTATCTGTTCATTTTCACATGCATGCCATTGTGACTGTTTTGCTCACACTAAGTAAATGTTTTAAAGCGTTGATTTATAGACCAGTGTCCTGCTTCTGCTCTCACCTCCACATCCTACTTTTTTTATAGTACATTGCCCTGTAAACATCCCAATACTACGATAAATGAAATGCAGCAATGTGTTTGGGAGAGGACTGATAAAGCTATTAGGAAGCACCAGTCAGCTGCTAACTTCAATGTGGTGATTGGAAAGTGTGGTCTAGGAAGTTATTTTTATTGTAGTTGGAGATTTATTTCTCTTTTGGATTCTAATCCATGGGGTCAGAAGCTTGTGAGGAGACACTGCCTGGCTCTGGAAGGAAGAACTGGCTGATTTGAGGGCATCTGGCCACTCTCATACTGTCCCAGAGTCCACAACATCTAAAGCTGAACAAATGTTTAATTTGTCACATCTGATGACTGGACAGGAGTCCCTGTCTGCATTCCAACCTGGCTGTGACACCTTTGCCATATGGTGAGGAGGCAGCTTTCATGTTGGGCTCACAAAAGGGACACTTTTGTTAAAATGGGTTCAGGGTAACTGGTAGTTTTCTGAGTTCTGGTAGGAGGGTAGCAATTTTAGTGTGGAATCAAATTCATACAAAACTGTGTTTATGTTCCCTCTTTCATAATCAACAACAGTTTTAATGTCAGAAAACATTTAAATTCAACCTCATGATGGGGGCCGGGCGGTGGCGCTGGAGGTAAGGTGCCTACCTTGCCTGCAATAGCCTAGGACGGACTGTGGTTCGATTCCCCGGTTTCCCTCATGGTCCCCCAAGCCAGGAGTGACTTCTGAGCGCATAGCCAGGAGTAACCCCTGAGCATCACCGGGTGTTCCCCCCCCAAAAAAAATAAAAATAAAAATAAATTCAACCTCATGGATGTTGAAGATGATTTGGATCACAGAACTTGGCCTTTCCTGCCATACAATAAAACTCCCTTTTAGGAAGAAGAAAAATGACAGGATAACATTATCATGAATGATTTCTAGTCTTTTATTTGGCACTTTCCTTGTTCTCTACATTTTAAATAAAAAATAAGGCTAATTTTATTATTTTAAAAATATTAAAAAGTGTTCTTTTTGCCATACCCAGAAATGCTATGGGGTTACTTTTGACTTTGTGATCAGGGCTCACTCCTGGAGGTGCTCGGGGAACCATATAGGATGTCCTACCTGCTATATTATCTTTCCTAACTCTAAGAATCAGGGTAAAATTCAGTATGAATCAAAAAAGGCATTAGACCTAGATAAAGAGGAAACACACATGTTGGCCCCATATTACTTATGAAATTTTGACAGACTTTAATTCAATAAAAACTTAATTAAAATCATATTTAATTTAATAAAGTAATATGATCTTACTTTTGCTAACTTTTTCTTTTTTTTTTGCCATGCTATAGGGAATAGGGAAAGCAAGGAAAAATGACTTAACTGATCTGGTATCTTCTAAGACAATTCTATCAGGGCAAGGTGGTTTTTTGTTTTAGTCTAGACAATTAAATAAATCAATAAAATATATTTTATTTTGTTTTTATTATTTATTTATTTTTGGTTGTTGGGTCACACCCGGCAGTGCTCAGGGGTTACTCCTGGCTCCATGCTCAGAAATTGCTCCTGGTAGGCACGGGGGACCATATGGGGCACCGGGATTCGAACCGATGACCTTTTGCATGAAAGGCAAACGCCTTACCTCCATGCTATCTCCCGGGCCATTGTTTTGATTTTTTAAAAGAAAAGACCAGGAGAAATGTAGGACCCCAAACATCTCTTTCTGAGAAGCCAGGGCACAGTGGCTAGTGTTGGCACAGGCCAATCTCAACGGGGTGCTATTGGTCTGGGCAAAATTCCAAGCTTACATATTCCAAGCTTATATATGTTCCAATATTACAGGTACCTCTCTGGAAATATTTTCTTGCTTTTCAAAACTGTCACATGGAATCAGGAAAGGCCCTAGCTTCCTGGATCTCCAAATTAACAAGTGTTTCGGGGTGTATCTTTTGTTTTCTAGCTGGTATTCTACAACAAAGAGACCATCAGCTTGGTGAATGATAACAGAGAACAAGATGTGTCTCATGCCTCCACGATGTGGGTTGTGGGCTAGTGAAGGTAGCACACAAGGCACACAAAGACTGGCTTCTTTCTATTGGAAAAGCATCTGAGGTCTCAGGTGGACAAACAAGGTGAGGAAATGCCTTCTGTTTTTTGGGGTTTTGGTTGGAAAAAAAATGAGAGCCAGATAGATCTAGTGAGTGGACATTTCAGATTCTTATCCAAAACAGTGTCGTTGCAAATAGCAGAGTGTTTCTGCTCTATGGTCCCTTCCTTGCTGTTGGAATGGTTCTGATAAAAGGCTCCATTTGAGAGTTATGCATTGGTTTGTGTGGGTGGGTGAAGGGTGAAGGGCAAGCAGGCAGTGACTCATTGCAAGTAAGGTCAGAAATTTAAGGATTGGCCAAAGGCATGCATTTTCTGATCAGAACACAGCACTTTTGACTTTCACCCCAGAGCCTCCCTATCTTCAAACAGAAGAGGAAACTAGACCAGGATTCCAAGATGAGCCTGTAGCTATTTAAAGGGTCAACACTTGTACATCCAGGGATGAGGGTCCATATGCCCTGCAAATAGTGTGTCTCAAAGGAAACCTTTATAGGAATGTCACTGGAGTACTTCCACTGAGATATTAATGAGGGTTTCTGAAGACAAATCCTTTTGAAGGCATCACTAGCTTAGTGATCATAGGTAAACAAGAACTTGCCTGAAGTCATACAAGAAATATATCAGGGAGCAGCACATGCTAAATATTCAGTCTTTTTCTGCTGACCACACACTCTTTGGAGGATAGGACAGAAACGTTACTAGAATAAGAAGAGAAGGATTTGTAACCAGAAAACTTGGCTCCACGGTGCCCCTTTCCGATTGTGAGACCTTGGAAAGTGCTTCTGTGTCATTTCCCCATCTGAGTAGAAGGGTAGCTGGGCAATGACTTGCGACTTACTCAGCACAGTAACTCCTCTAGAATGAAGGAGGTGTTTTGATAAATGATAACATTTGAGATTTTAATTTGAAATAGTTCCAGAGAAATCCCGATTGGCCCAAGGTCACTCTGCAAGTGAGGTCACAGCTACATTCCTGGGTTTCTAGTCTCCCAGCAGTTCCTGTGCTGATGGTGCTGGAAGAGAACACAAATTGCACATGAATGCGTTTCTCTCATAAGCATAACAAATCTAGTAGAAGTTGCCAGATGTTTCCGTTTTGCAGTTAAATGAAGTTAATGGTTGTATATCAGGCCTCCTAGAACTTAAGATTTAAGGAAGGATTGTTGCACATGAGCAGCCATAAAGGAGGTCTAGCTGGTATTTCAGCATTCCAGGGCAGCCCACTCCTCCATTTGAGCACATCTGGTCTCCATCAGGCCTGAAGTGTTACATAAATACAGGCATGGTTTATGGGGTGAGGAGACCCCGTAGAGGCAGTCTGGGCTTTGTTCTGTATGAGCTCTGCAGTCTAGGATCAGGGGTCGTCCTGACACCCTCCCCAAACACCCTCCCAAATGACAGACCTCTGTGTTCCCTCCAGTGATGTTACCATCCATTTCAGCTGCTCTTACCCAGCTCAAAGACACCTCCATGTTCATTCCACAAAGATAGCTCTGCTTACAGACAGCAGGCAGAATGCATTTCAGAAGTTAAAGAAGGACAAAACATTTGAAGGACCCTTGGGATCCATTCATTCACCTACCCTTTGTTCAGTCCATCTATCTAGCATCCTCTCAATCTCTCCATCCCTACCCCATCATCAATACACCCTTTGATTTCTGCAGGTATACTTGTTCAAAGAGCAAGAGTATTTTGTCCATAGAAAGCACTATTATAAAAAAATGGCACTATTATAGGCAGAGGGAACATAGCAAATGAATCAGACTCAGGCCAGACCTTTTTGCCTCGCTTGAGTGATATACTAATATAAATCGCACAGTTATTCCTTGGCCAGGGTTATTAATTCTCAGGAGAGTCCCAGTGCTCTGAGAGCATATTATGGGAGATGTCTTCTCACTGAATTAGAGTCCAGAAAGACTTCCTGAGCACAGAGGACGTGCCCAACGGGCAGTATCTAGCCTCAGCTGCACTCCCCGGACCTACTCTGGTCACTTGTCTGTGTGGTTTGTTTTGTTTCTTCCCATTCTGCTAGCTTGACTGTTCTCAGTGGAAGTCTTTAAAAATGAAGCCAGCCTTTCTTGAGGCTAAGATGTGACTTTTTCCTAGGATCAATTGCTACAAGTAAGTGAACTTCAAGATTGCATCATCTAACCTCAAATTTCTTTTTCCCACAGTGGGGAAGAAGAATAAATGCTGTCACTTCTGGGTGGAAGTCCCCCCTAGTCCTCTCAAGTCACGTCGAGGACTGTGGCTTCTGATCATGCAGATTGTGCTGTGCTGCTTTAAAGGAGATCGTGCCAGACACTCTTCACTTCCATGGCACACTAGGTGGCTGCATTTGCCTGTCTGAATACACTTCCTCTTGGGTCTCCACCCACTGTTTCACACTCATCTGTGAAACCTAACACTGCAGAGGAAAAGAAATCTCTGTACTCTCTGTGGGGGTGTGAGCCAGCCCCCACAGAGAAGCACTTCAGAGCTGTACTGCTGTCTGTCTGTCTGTCTTGATCCTGTGTCCAGGCAGCATCCTGACTATAGCCAGGCACTCAGGACCAGGCAGGGTTGGGCTGCTGCTCAGCTCAGCAGTAATTGCACATTGCAGGTAATTACACTGGCCTTCTTCTCCTCTCTCTGGTTTTGCCTGGATCTTCAAGAAAGGGAGCCTCTGGTTTTGTGCCACTATGTGATTTCTTCATAGGCATAGGGACATTTGGCTACTCCCAAAGCAGCTTAGTCCAGGGTCACTCATTTCCTTGGTGCAGAGTAGCAATTACACTACAGGAAGCAGCCGCAAAAATGGAAGAGATGGCCACTGTCTTGGGGAAGAAACTCTTTAAATAGACTTTTCCAATGTCCATCTGCATGAGGAGGGAGGAGACAAGTTGTGTCCTCAAGCTTTCTATGGGAATCTTTAAAGGCCATGACTTCCATCCTGGGATGTGGTTTGTAGGAACCAATGTACTGGACAGAGTGTAAGTGAGCACAGTGCCAGACAGCAATGCAAAGCCAGTGCCCATACTCTATCACTGAGCCACATCCCGGCCCATCTCAGTTTTTCTTTCATCTTCCTTTTCTCTCTCCTTCTGTCACTGAGTTTTAGAAATCAAGTTGCTCTGCACGCTGACGTTCCTACCATTTTGAAAGAGTTCACATTAAAAATAGTAGCATTATTTATTTAATCTGGGTTCCATTTTTGTGTAAAGTAAGAACAGGAACAAGACAAAGTAACAGCTAAACTCAGCCAGTGTGGGCTCCTGTTTTGGTAGTGATTGTCCTTTTCATAACAACAGATAAGCTATGATGAACTTCATGTGATGGAACCTCTGTTTTTCTGGTTGTGGAGCTACAAGCTACAGGAGACCTGAGTATTGGATGCCTCCCCCCAGAAAGCAAATGCGATTTTATATTTGATTTTTAGATCACTTTAGCAGTGTGTACAATCCTGAGTGTACATGGGAGTACCCAGGAGAAGAGAATCCAGAGACCATTGAGAGGAACCCATTGATGACAGGGATGCACTTGTTTTCTGGAAAAGCAACCTCATGTAAGGCAACCTCTGAGCTTGTGTCATGCAATACTACAGAAAATTTTTAACAGCAAATGGCCTTGCTCAGAGCTCACACTTTAAAATATCTTTTTAAATTTAAAGAACTGTGATTTGCAAAGCTATTGATAGTTGGTTTTAAGACTATAATATTTCAACCTGTTCCATCACCAGTGTTAACTACCAGTATACCTTACATTACAAACTTTGTTGATTGCAGCTATGTTTTCTCATGTTTTCAGTGTTGTTGACTTTGTGTTAAAGCTCACACTTTTAAATGTCGAGGACAAGGATTGTTTTCTTTTATTTTTATTGAGCAGTCATTGACCTACTGAACATTATACATTTAAGATAAATGGTGTAATAACTTGGCCTACATATTTTGCGAATGATTGTTTATCATCATTTTTGAGCACAATTTTTAAAATCTCATTTTGTAAACAGCATGATTACAAGGTTGTTCATTTTAGAGATAAATTTATTCATGAGTTGCATTGAGTTACAGTCATACAGTGTACAACAACCAGCACCAGTGCGCATTTTCCTCCACCAATAACAGTTTCCCACTCCACCCTCCCTGAAACTTTCTCTCCCCTCTATCCTCTCCCCACTGCTTCTGGGGCAGACATTTTACTTCACTCACTCACTCACTCACTCACTCACTCACTCACTCACTCACTCACTCACTCTCTCTCTCTTTTCTTTTTTGATACTGTGGTTTGCACTACTGTTAATGAAGAATGTCTCTTTTATAGTAGACCCTTCTCTACTCTAATGGTACTTTCCACAGTTTTTGGCAAGCTTCTTACCATAGATTGGTCCTCCTAATCCTCATTTTTATTGTCTCTGGACACCATCCTTACACTTTTATTTTTCTTATATCCCACAAGTGAGTGAGACTATTCTATTTTTATTCCTCTCCCTCTGACTCATTTCACTCAATGGCTCTTATCATTGACATGAATTAATGAGATTTTTTTATTTGCTTGGTTTGGAGCCATATTCAGTGATACTCAGGACTTATTCCTAACTCTGGCTCTCAAGAATCACTTCTAGCAGGCTTATGGGGTGCTAGAGATCGAATTTGGGTTGGCTGCAAGCAAAGTAAGTGCCCTACCTGCTATACTATCTCTCCAAACCTGAATTGATGATATTTTAAAAGGAGAGCCAAACAACCCAATCCAAACACACAAGAACATAACAAAACACTTGTTTCTACTGGCAACTCCTAAAAGAAGGGGCAGTTTAACATCTCGAATAAACAAGTATATGATCTCAGAATGATGGGCAATTTTTTCTAGATAAATTTGTCTTTATAAAAAGCTAGGACACATTCCTTTTTTCTGATTTTATTATGATGTACATATTCTTGCTACTGAATACCATTGGACTTTTTCTGAACCCCTGGCTGAGAGCAATTGTGTCAATGGGTCTTAATTTTATTACTAATGTCTGTCCATGGCCTCTTTGTTGAGAAAAATTCTGAAGTAGGATCAAAGTGCTTCTATTATTATTTACCAATGTTTGCCTATTCATCGTGGATATTTTCAAATGGGATTACAAATACTTCTCATTTCTTCTCAGCAAAAGACTGAGACCATTTAAATACGGGTTGGCTTTAGTGACTCATTTCTGAGGAGTAAAGGTGAGTCTTAAACACTTGCATTTGGGTCCTGGATATCATCCTGTGAAGCAGCTTCTTGTACAAGAGAAGCTCTTGAACCACAACCCAGCTAGGTCAGGAACCTTCTTGAGCATGGGCTAGACAGGCTGCTGATAATCAGTGAAAACAATTGAAGCCCATAACTTGTTCTTACCAAATGCTGCCCATAAATGTGAGTCAAGTCCTGCAGAGATTTGTGGATGAAAAGAACACCATTGTTGTGAATTCCTAATGTGTGTGTGTGGGGTGGAGGGTGTTGTTGTTGTTTGCTATATAGCAGTAAAGAATAATCAAGGTATAGACAAGTGGAAGAAGCTACCATCCCTCTTCTAGCACCTAACATTAAAACAAATCAAACACTGTCATTCTTCTATTAATTTGTGCTTTCATTTAAAATTGAAAAAAGACTAAAAGTTTTTGACTGACTTTAATAAACTAATAAAATAAAATTAATAGGCCAAGGCCATGTTGAGCTCAACAGCTTTTACTGCACATGACTATTTCTTTAATTTGAGTTCCACCGATGGTTCACAGGGACAGGTGGTTAAGTAGCCCAATTTGCACACAGAAAAGACCAAGTAGAGGGGAGAGTCCTGCACCACTATCCTGGGGTCCTGCTGTCTCACCAGAGTCACTCACTTTCTCATCAAAGCTGTCTCAGTGCCATCTGTTTCCTAAAGGGTTTGCAGCAGGAAGAAACATGAAATTAAGCCTAAGGATTTCGAAAATCAGACCTGAGGATTTCAGAATTAAGAAGAGAGGAAGCCTACAGTGCAAGAAAAGAAAGGCTTCCACTTGGACCCTTTTCCCTCTTCAGGCTCTTTCCTGGGACTCCTGCCCTTATGAGAAACTTCCACCCTCCAAGTGCTGCTTGTGATGGCCCTTCTGTTTCTGCTGAGCCTTGCAAAAGCACCAAGAATGAGACCTCTGAGAACTTGAGCTGGATAAAGATCAACACAGAATCCCTTGACTACAGTACTGTGAGGAGGAAACTGGTCTGTGGGGAGGTCAGCATGTACAGGAGAGTGTATTGTGCCTTTCTCCTCAGTGTCTAAATAAGACTAAGGAGGTTGGAGGTCTTTGAGAGGGGGCCATGACTAGTACCTCTATATGCAGAGTCCATGCTCAGAGGGAGAAGGTTGGAGCAGCTCCAGCAGGGCATCCTGAAACATTTGACTATTTTTAATGACTCTACAAGACTAGAAAATAAATGGGGTTCCTTGACTTGGCAGGGCTTGCATATCCCCTCTAAAGAGAATGACTGCCACATTGCAGAAGAGGACCCCCAAACCCACAGGGTGTTTGGTTATGAGATGATGTGGAAATTTTCATTTAGTTTTCAAAGTTCTTTACTCTGCTCAGCCTGTACCACCACCCACAAAAAAACCCCACCAAACTTTGAGCCTATGTCTGTCCTTTTGCTGATGCAGACTGTGGCAGCATCTGTAGCTAAGTTTCTGGGTCTCCTGTGCTGTGGCCCCTGAGCATGAGTGGGGGTTGGACACCTTCTGGGAGATGTTAGGAGTGAGAATGACATACATTGATGTCAAGCTTACCCCTGGGCCCTGTACTCTCTCTCCTCGTGTTCTAACAGCATGATGGCACCATCTTCCCTTCCTCCCCACTTTTCTTCCAATAGTTCATTTACTGTCTGTTGGCAATGTCTTTGTTTGGGGCATCTGTAAATGACTGGTCTTAGATGCTTGAGGTCAGCAAAACAAAAGCTGAAACAGTGTTGCTAAGAAGAGGTTCTGGATGCCCCAAGGTCACTCCCAAATTCTGCATAGTCAAGTGGTCAGTTGTTAGGGACAAGCACCAGAGATAAAGTTGCACAGTCTGGCCTTCCCAGAAATATACCCCCAGAGAAAAAAATTCTTAATTTTTTTGTTCCTCAGGATATGAGCTGTTCCCAAAACAGATAATGTGGGTTTCTGTAGAGCAAGATCACTCTTTTTATCCCCTGAAGTTTTTGGGTTTTTTGTTTTGTTTTGTTTTTGTACTACACCTGGTTTGGGACTACACCTGGCAGTGCTCAGGTGTACCCTGGTGCAGTGCTCAGGGCTCACTCCTGGCGATTCTTGAAAACCAAATGGTGCTCAATTTTTGGGGGGTGAGGGGGGCAGTACAATTTTTACAATGATATTTATAAAGACATGAGGCTGTGCCATGAAGGCTCAATGAAGGGATGTCAGGGGGGATTTGTGGGTGCCTCGTTCCCCTCAACTTTCTCTTTTGGGAACACCTAAGCGGTCAGGCTGACCTCCAGAGTTTTGGGGACTCGGAGACTTTCTTTTTTTCGCCCTCTGTGCTGCGGCTGCCACTTGTTTCTAGCTCATTCCACCAGGACCCAGTCTCTGTGCACAGGGCGGGCTCTGAGACCAGGCAGGCTATGGTAGGAAGGTGGGACACAGCACAGGAACCCTAATTCGCATTTGTGATCTCCCCCTGATTAGCAGGCCTGGCTAGGGTGTGAATGGCACCTAATTCTAGGATCTTCCCCTGGCAGGAACAGTGACAAGGTAAAAGGGTGCAGCCTCAGCCTAAATTCCCTGTCACCCCTGCCCAGAGGCCCCAATATTTGGTTCCCCCCTCTAGGACTGGTCAGTCTATTCCAGCCCCAGATCAGTCCCCGAACTCCAGGGCCACCAGTTTCACTCTTCAACAACCAAGAAGACACTGGACGGCTGGAGACAGTTCCCCTAGGCTGTGTTTTGTCTGTGCTTGGTGGGGAAAAGTGAAGGTATGCCTGAGTGATTGAGTCCAAAGATTGACCTAGGTCAGCTG
>PVKC010046129.1:0-11292 GCA_004027635.1 Crocidura indochinensis
TCTGGCAATAACATTTTTCTCTTTTGATATGCATTTGATGTTTTTATAATTAGATTCCACATAGAGTGAGATCTTTCTTTGACTCACCTCATTGAGACCTAGCATGCTCCCAAGGTCCAGTCCTCTGTTGCAAATGGCAGGCTTTCTTTCCTTTCTTCTTATGTCTGAATAGTAAGTGTGTGTATGTGTATCTTTATCCATTCTTGTCCATTCATCCATTTATAGATGCTTAGTTTTTTTCTGTGTCCTGAAGTTTCAAATATTCTATGTTGAACATGAAGGTATAGACAGCTTTTCAAATCAGTGCTTTCATTTCCTTGTATATATTCCTAGAAGTAAAATTGCTGAATTATACAGTAGTTCTGTTCTTACTGTATTAGAAGCTGCTCTAAACTGTTTTCATAGTAGCACTTACCAGTTCACTTGCCCACCCACAGTGCACAGGCTCCCTTCGATCTATATCCACATCAGCATTTGTTTTCTCTTGTCTTTTTGATTATGATCATTCAAACTGAAGAGAAGTAATAGCTCACTGTGGTTTTAATTTGCATTTCCCTTCTAACCTGTAACATTGAACATTTTTGTCAGTTTGCCATTCAAATACCTTCTTTAGAAAAATGTCTATTTGTGTCCTTGTCCATTTTAAGCTAGGATTATTTTATGTGCCTTTTAAAGTATAGCTTCTGGCACTCTAACAGAGTTTAGTAGAGTCTAAATGTCTGATTATCAGTTGGATGACCAAGACATCCTAGTTTGAAAAGACTTTCTCAACTTTTTGGTTTTATCACCAAAAAAGCTTTATTAAGAGAAGTCACTTTAGGACTGGAGAGATAGCACAGTGGGAAGGGCTTGTGGCTGACCTGTGCTCAATCTCTGGTATCCCATGTTGTCCCCTGAGCCTGCCAGGAGTAATTTTTGAGTGCAGAGCCAGAAGTACCTCCTCAATGCTGCTGGGTGTGGCCCAAAAACCAGAGAGAGAGAGAGAAAGAGAGAGAGAGAGAAGGAGGAGAGCAGGGAGGGAGGGAGAGAGAGAGAGGGAAGGAAGGAGGGAGGAAGGAAAGGAGGGAGAGAGAGAATCCACTTTAATACTGGTAAGATGAGTCAAGTGAAGGAGCATATGTTATGCATGTGGGATCTTTTTGTTAGATCTCTGGCATCACATAGTCCCTCAAGCACCCCTGAAGGAAAAAAAGAAGATCCTGTTGGCAGTAGGTGTGGTGTGGTAACATATATTTAGAAAAAGACTGCATCTGTGTCTCCCAAACATGTATAGACTTATAAACCACCATTATGTCAAGTAAAAGCAACAAGCTTTCCAGTTCCCAAACTGGGGCATTTTGTCATCCTAAGCACAGTGAAGCCACACTAAATTACCAAGTAGCCTGCATTGCACATCAAGGTTGGCCTCTATCAGACCCACTCTATCAGGTAAGCAGACCTAGCAACATGTCACCTTTCAAATGAGCCTGCCAAACAGAAGCTAAAACACAAGCCACATGAACAGGCAGCCACCACAACTGCCATCACTTGACACATATGCCTTATATTCTTGATAATAAACCTGTGAGATTTAAAAAGATATGTCAGTAATTTACTGATAATATAAAGGCACTACCAACTGGAATAGTGATGGCAATATAAAGAGAAGGAAAAGTGATGTTCTTTTTTAAAAAAAATAATGTGATGGTTTAAAAATATCTTTATTTATATACTGTGGTTTACCAAAAAAGTTGCTCATAATACAGTTATTTTTGACATTCAATGTTCCAACACCAATCCACCAGCAATGTAACATTCCTTCTACCACTGCCCCTAGTGCTCATCCTCCCAAAGACTGCTCCTTGGCAGGTACAAATAATTTACTTAATATTGTTATTACACTAAAAGTCCGTGTAATTATTGAAAACATCTTCAATAAAAGAAAATTTGTGAAAACTGGCATATCTCACAATGGAGTCATTAAGTCATTGTCTAAAGGTTTACTAAACTATTTGTTGCTAGCCGAGCATGCTCTTATTGGTTTAGTTTGTTTCTCTGAGGTGGCTTCTATGAAAAATTTTCATCTAATTTGATGCACTTTTACTGGATATCAGTATTGAAAATTATGGAGATGCTGTGCTACCACATATGCAACCATACACTGCAGAACTTTGAAGGTCAGTGGAGCTGGACTGATTAGCTGACATCGTGTTGGTTATGGCTCATGGACATGTCTATCAGGGCTTCTAGAAGTGTGGAAAAATAAGGAGATGCTGCCTGCACTTACTCCAACAGAGACCCCAGAGACCTTACTCCAAAGTCTGGTATACCTTGAATTTTTGGTAGTTAGGTTTCTTTGTAGAGATCAGTGTAAAAGTGATGAAGTTGAACTATTGATTTAGTTGTGGGTGTGGGGTAAATGTGCAGCTGCTGAATCTTCAGCAGGGCAGGGGACTTACCCTGTCCCCTTCCTAAGGTGCAGTGTGATCAGCTGCGAGACTAAGTTTTCACAGCTCGAGTTGTTTGTCTTTTAAGACTTAAACAAGTCCATAGTACTTGCCAGTAAGTAGATATGACACCAGCTATAGGTCATGAGCCTCTGTGAGATGCTTTTTATGATAAACTTAAAATGGATGACACAACATGAGTTTAAGATCTAGATGCATTGGCTTACTACTTGATATAAGTGTTAGCCAAATATGAATTTCAGCTTCAAATAGACTCATAAACAACTGTGTTAAAAAAAGGTGTCAAGGGAAAAGCCTCCTGGGGGTAGTTTCAAGTAATTCATGTGACCATAAAACTGTGGAAAGAAAAATAGTATGATACTAGAATATGTATCAAGTTGTGAACTATAGTGAATGATCTGATTTATTTGGTCAGAGGTGTGCTAAAACAACCAGATGATTGGAAATAGGGTTCCTGGGGTAGAAGCATCTAGATGGGCATATAAGAAAATGGTATCAAGAGATAATTGTATAACATCCTATGAATGTCCACTACTAAGTAAGCACAAAATGTCAAGCAAACAAACTCCATCAATTGACATTATTAGCTGCATCATCACTGGCATAATGTGCAATGTTCAAACTTGGAATAATTACAAATGGTAGCATGAATACATAAAGCATCACTGATCTAACTTCTGTACTACTTGTTGTCCACTTTCTAGCCTCACTGGCATAATGTGCAATGTTCAAACTTGGAATAATTACAAAAGCATCACTGATCTAACTTCTGTACTACTTGTTGTCCACTTTCTAGCCTCACTGACTGACAATTGATACCAAATATGGAATCGCAAGTCATATTAAGTTCACTGCATTGAATCTCTTCTATCCTCAAAGGCCTGCAGTTTGTTCTTTTATAAGCATAGATAGCTGTTCTAGAGATAAATTTACATTTATTACCCACAGGATCTTGGTCAACATTCTCAAAGGACGTTTGCAGTGTCTTATCACTTTGCATTGGATCCAATATAACATCATAGTCAAAACATACTTAAAAAAACAAAGATTCTCAAAGCTTTGCCACACCAGTCCTTCACTTTTTTCTTTCCTCTTTTTTTGGTTGGTTTAGAGACAATTTTTTGTTGCTGCTGCTGTGTTTTCTGTCACTGCTTGTTTTCTGTTTTGTTTTGTATTTTGGTTTTGTTTTGCTTCTGTTTTTTCTTTTCTTTTTTCTTTTCTTCTTCTAAATTGATATTTATAGCCTCTAGATGAATTCCTCCAAGGTTTTTCTTCTTTCTTTCTTTTCTTTTTCCAACAGAACCACAGAACTTGAACCATCTTGTTCTCTCTCATAACTTGAGGGGGAAAAATGGATGGTACCAGGAGCAGCCAGTCATATGAACATTGAGTGGAAATAAAAAAGCTCAGACTTAAGTACCAAACTTAAAGTCAATGACACCAGAATCGATATCCAATCTACAACAAGCTATACACAAAGGAGACCTCTTACACTAGTAGTTTATGGGGCAAAGTGGGGAGGTATGGGATGCATGCTGGGAACAGGGATGGAGGGAGGATAACACTTGTGGTGGGTATGGCCCTGATTCATTGTCACTATGTACTTTAAATATTACTGTGAAAGACCTGTAATTCACTTTGATCACAATAAAAATTATTAAAAAAACATTTCAAATATTTGAACTTGAGAATAGATGACACTAGGAGCTGCAAACTGGATATGTGACATTCCTTATTGCCGAGAAGAATGAACATTGTGCATTAACCTTTGTATGAGATAGTATTTCCACAAACTTTGCTACTAACAGCAGCAGCAATCAAGGTGTCGGTAGTATTTGCCCTATTCCTAAAAGAAATGCTTTCCCAGAGTTATCAAAAAGCACCATTGTATTCTAAATATAGTAGGGTTCTGCCTCAACAGTTAAGATTCTTAGCTCCAGGAGCAAGCAGGTAGGAATAGTGTAAGAGTCACTTGGAGCTGCTCAAATTTGTGAGAGCACCCAGTTGGTTCCTCTTTTTTCCTTCCTTGAACAATTGTAATTGAATCCCTAACAGCCCTAATCAATAAAATAACATGGTGAACTAGGACGTTCTAGCCCAAGTCAAGGGAAATAGAAACCAACGCTGGGTAAAATGGTGACAAAGGAGGCCATGAGCTCAGATGTGGATCTGTCAGATAGGTTTCCTTTGGGCATCTTCACAGGAGGTCAGAAGCTCTCTTTCACCTCTGATTTTTATCTAAGAGAATTTTATCTAAGAGACCCCTTGGGATAGTTGTTCCCTGAATAATCCATAAAGAAGTGGATCCAAAAAAGTTAAAAGGTAAACTTTGGGGACACTGAGAGGTGCTCTTCATGATGCTGCAAGGAAGGCTCTACTAGCCAGTTGTGGGGAACACTTTGGACATAGAGCTCCAACTGTCAGATTGGCTCTGATCAGTGTCAGCTGCAGAGGGAACCTTGCTGAGATCATTATGTTATCAGAGCAGCTATGCTTATGGCTGGTTGAGGTGGAACAGTATGCAGGCATGATCATCACAGTATATTCTGATGGTCTACATTTATTCTGGGGTGGCTGCAACTGGATAGTCCTGCTCTATTATTTTACTTCTTCCTAGCCTAATGCTTCTTTCCAATCACGGTTATTAGTGAGCAGACAACATATACACTACATAATAGTATAACATATTGTATCTCAACTTCATATCAGCATCTGCATCTGGAGCATTTATTCTATTAAAGTTCTGAAAAAGAAAATTTGAGTAAGGAATGGAGGTAAAAACTGTTCCAATCCAATGGAAGCAGGGGCAGCTATCTATTATGTAATGGGCAGTCCTGAAGTAGTAATTAGAGATTGGCAAAGCAGTTTCCATGTGTCAAACAAATAGTTAAACTCTCCCACTTCTGGGAATCAGGTAAATGTCAAAGAACAAAGCCACCATCCAAAGTAGAAGTATTATGGGGCCAAAGAGATAGTACAGTGTGTAGGACACTTGCCTTGCACATGTCTGATGTAGGTTCAACCCAGGCACCCCATATGGTCCTACAAGACTTCCAAGACTGATACCTGGGAGCAGAGCCAGGAGTAATCCCTGAACACTGCTGGGTGTGGCCCAACTTTTAAAGAGTCTAGAAGGATTCTTGTCTATGAAGCTTTGAATGATATGGTATAGACACATCCTACTGATGTGGGTGACCAGAATAAGATGTGGTGGTAGTAGAGAGAGGTGTCCAGAAGAGAATTTATTAGAGCTTTAGGGGAACTCAGACCATTGACTCAGACTTTGGATTAAGTGGCCTGTTGAGTGATCTAGACACTTGTCTCTTCTCTCTTGCAATAACTATGTTATTTATCATACTCACTACAGGACCCAACAGAGATATTCTAAAAATGTATTTAATAGGAATAAATAAGGGCTGAGGAAGTAAGGAAAGTACTTACCAAAGTGGTCCGAAGGCTCAGATCATTTAATTTTTGGCACCATAAAGAGTTTGTGAGAATGCCTAGAAGTGACCAGTAATGAGAATAAGCACAAATGATGGCTGGGCTGATTTGGTTCAACCAGTGTCTATGACTTCAGCTCAAACTATGCTTTGTATTTTGTTTTAGTTTGTTCCCCACAGGTGGGTTGGCCTGAAAAGCAATATGCTCAACTGTCACATGGATGGTCAAATAAATGTTGGATGGATGACTAGTTGGATGGAAGAATAAATGGAGAGAAAGAATAGATCCTGCATGCACATAAACTTACTGGGAAGAAAAGATCAGTATTATATATCAGAATGTTTTGGAGCTGCAAATAAGAGAAAAAATTGACTCTAAGTAGCATAAAATTTGGTATTTATTGTTTTATATAAGAAATCTGGTGAGGTCTGGGAGGTAGTATCGGTGATGAGGTATAAGCTGCCTGCATGCAGCTAAGCCAGGAGACGCCCCTGAAAACTTCTGGGTGTAGTAGCCCAACTCCTTTCCTTCTTCATAGATGAAGTCTGTTGACAGAAACTTTAAGGCTTACTTCTATAGTTGAATACTATTACTCGGGGCTCAGGGGCTCTCTGTGTTTGCATTTGTGAACATCCTCCTCTGAAGTTGCTTCACAATCTATTTTCTCATGGTTGCAAGATGGCATCAGTAGTTGTTGGTGACAAAGTCTCACAAGAGACCCCACGGTAGTTCAAGGTTGTTACTTCTTTCTCCAGGGAGAAATGCTGTGTCCATCACAACTGGATGTATTGATTGTAGTAACAAATAATCCCTATATCATAGTGAGTTACAATAATTAAAGTCCATTACATGCTCAGATGCCAAGTCGCATGCCCACTTCACAGATCAGGTTGATTGAGGCATTTATCTTTTTTTTAACTTATTGAGTCACAATGAGATAAAAACTCACAAAATTGTTCATGATTGAATTTGAGTCATACAATCAAACACCCATTTATCACAAGTCTCACAAGTCCATTTCATCCAACAGTTTCCCTCCCCATCCCCAGTCTGTCTCTATGGCAGACACTTTTCCTTTTTCCTTTTTAGGCATGGTGGTTTGCAATACTGTTACTGAAAAGGTATCATGCATATTACTTTACCTCCTTTCAGTACCCGGCTTTTGTCCAGAGCAATCTTTTCACTGTCAGTGTCATATTGGGTCCTTCTCTGACCTGACTGCCTGCCCCACCCCATCCCCATTGCAGCAAGTATTTTTTTTACTAAGCCCCAGCCCTCCTTCTTTGTATTTCTATTTGTCTTCTCCTGCTATGCTTCTTTATATCTTGCAAATGAGTGCGATCATTCTGTCTGTGTCTTCTAACTGATTTCACTCAGCATGCTACTCTCCATGTCCATCCATAGGCATTCATATTAAAGAGAATTTCAGATTTTATGATTGTAAGTGGGTGGGGGAGGAAGGCTCAGAAAACCTAGCTCCTGCTGTTGAATCTTTAGGCCTGAGAAATTCATAGGTAACTTCCCCATGCATTTTATCCAACACAATTCTCCATAGCCTTGCCTCACTCCAAGAAGGTGATGAGGCACAGCTTGTCATGCATGCATAGTAATGATGAACTGTCTATTAGTCAGCATTCGTTATACCTTCCAAAGCAGCTTTACTCAGAAGTCCCAAGTCTCTTACCTGTGTCCCAGAGTTGGTACACATGATGGGACTAAATAAAAACCCAACCAAGGGGAATGTTTTCCTTTAAATCCTCTGGGCAAAGAAACATTTGTGCCAGCAAGTCAGCAAGAGGGTCGATGTTAGTAAAAAAAACAACAGCACCCACTGTTTTCTATCAAAGAACTTACTTGGCAATACCTCTGATTCAATTATGAAGGTCTTCACAGAGGTTCTCTTTTAGATTTAAAAAGTAATGACGCTCATAGGTTAGCACCTTGTTCACTGACAGTTCCTTAATCACCGTGGTAGGACAGACCAAAATAGATCCTGTAATGGGTACCATTAAGGATTTTACCTTCATTCCTAACAGCTTTGAGTGATGAATGATGAACTTTAGACAATAAGAAAAGCTGTTTTGCTAGCTTTTCCAGAAAAATATTGAATTCAAGCAAGCCCCCAAATGAAAAAGTCTTTGAAATGAGATTTTATTTTTTTAGTTACCCAGAGTTAATGAAGTACGGTAGAATGAAGACGTTGCTTCCATCTTCCTTTCTCTCAACCCGTTTATCCCACTATAAAATAAAACATTATAAATAAAGTACTGTTACCCTGTTTGTCAAGGTTTGGGGCTCCAGAGTTTGTGATTCGGTGGCAGCAGGGGGGCAGTTTAAGTGCACAGTTGAAAAGGGAGAGAAGTGGCAGCAAATGAGTGAGATTCCAGAAAAGTCCACTCTAGCACCCCACTCAGATGAAAACTGCTCTATTTCTGGATGGGTATAAACCTAGAAACTTTTTTTTTTATTTATAACCTTTTTGAAAGATAAAACAGAGGGTTGGGAGATGGATTCCAAATCTTTACTAAGTCTATGGTACCAACTGAATCCCAGTTCTGAAACAGGTGGTGATGATGGTATGTATGTGTGTATATGTGCAAGCTCACATGTACACACATGTGAGACATATGGTCATTTTATACAGATAAACATATGAAGGTGGTTTTTCATTCACAGATGGTATAAAAAAAGAGAGGCATTTATTTTTTTCATACAACACATTCCTACATTGTGAGCCAATGCCTCCAGGGAGGATCACAAACAAGGCCATTCAGCGCCCCTGATGAGTTTCTTGATACTTGTAGGTCACCTTCAACTGAAAGATGAGTAAGACTGTGGTTAGGCCAGAGGTGCCCCGGGTGACTAAGAGAGCAGACGGGCACTGGTTATTTCCATAAGGCTATATGAAAAAGTCTAGCTTGTAACATTTGCTTCAGACCCGTCCACCTGTTGGAGGCAGCTGTAAGAACAACATTTATCCAGTGGACTAAATCCTTCCTATGGCACTTAGCCAACTCTGCATGCCAGCTCTCCTGGGATGGCTTCTGGGCTGCAGAGAGAGGCAGGAGGTAGCTCTTCTGTGGCAGCTACATTGTCCTTTTCCTCTGGTGTATCAAGCTTTGCTGCTTTCCAAGACTTTTCCTGCAGCTAGGAGAACACATTGGGGATCCAGAATGTCCAATCAGGGGACCACAATGCTGCACAACTTAAAAAGACAATGATCCCATTGGGGCTTTTGACAGTATGAAAGAAGAGTTAATTAAATACCATTGTAAAATTAAGTAGCATGGCTATATATTTTAGAACAAGTGCAATTATGCCTTATCTTGGAGTGTTGTAAGTTCTTTGTGATGATGATGTATTAACAGAAATTTTCCCTGACTTCTAGAAATCAGTGAAGCTTTAAAAATCACTTGGTTCAGCAAGTGATTTCTCAACCTTTTATAAACTCACTTCCTTTTATGAAGATGAAGGAAAAAGTCCTGAGGCAATATGACAGACAAATGCCTACAAATTTCTTGGCTTAAAATCTAGTTCATTGCCATTTTGTTTTATTTGCATTTTGAATAGAGATAAAGTCTACACCAAGTGACTATTACAAGTGGTCAAACATCCTCTATGAAATCTCTTCAAAGGTGCTATGACTCGAAATGGGCAAGTTTTCCATCAGAGTAGGTCATTATTTCTCAAGCTGTGCACGAATTAAAGCAATGGGTTGGGGTTTAGAGATAATGTCATATGGAAAATAGGGCAGTTTTTGTAAAGGAGGTCCCACCCACAAGAGGATCTAGGTTTGGGACTAACTCAAGTATCAAGAGATCTTTCAATCAAGAGACTCAAAGAGAACATGATTTCTTAAATTCTCACCTCACTGAGACTTGCCTGGTGAATTGTAACCTTCCTGACTTCTCTGAGTTCATATTTGTTTCTTGATCTTAGCAAGGATATGAGTTAGCAATGACTTAGAAAAGTCTTTGGAATGCACTACCCCAGGCTGGAACCTCATGACCATTCTCCAGGTATGGCCAATCTCGTAGCTCACTTTGGGGTTTTCCAGACATTTTGAACCAACATCAGAAATGATGTCTTTCTGACATCAGAAAGAATTGCAAGTGTATAATCTAATAAATCCCAACATCTATAGTTGGCAAGCTATAGAAAAGCAGAGTGTATAGTGATGATCTATTGGCTATAGGCCAATAGGTCCAGGGAAATTCAATGTTTTCATTTGAGTCTGAAAACAAGAAAACAATGACATCCTAATATTAGAGATGTTAAATTTGGATGAATCTTCTCAACTATCAGTGAACAAAGGGAATTCTCTATCATTTCTGGCATCATCAACTTTGTTCTCAAATCTTCAGACTCACTACACCAGAAAGGGGTCTCTGTTTTATCTCTGATTCAAGTCAGTTACTCTGATCCACAACAGCCCCTATAAACAGCTAGAATACTGCTTAGGCAAATATCCAGGCACCTCATGCCTTAAATGTCTTACCTTAAATCAGTCCTCATAACCCTCCAACTTTGTTTGTTCTGAGATAGCAAAAGATTTTTACAAAAAATATTTTTTCTTTTTGTTGCTGATTTTAAAGAGGAGAGAGTAAATTCCACCAGGACTACAAGGAGAGGGATGACCGATGTTGTTATTTCGAAGGATACCACTGAATGATCTGCCTGTGAGGTCATCACTGCGATCAGGCAAGAGGCAAAACACAATAAAGACATGACCACATCTCCTGCCTCAGTGGCAGGATACATGTCTGAGTTTTAGCTTCAACCACAGAAGCTCCTGTATCTCTGTATGAAAAACTTGTCATAAAAAACTTGTCCATATTTTTCTCTTTTGTAACAAATGACCCTGATAATCTCAAAATGTTTACCATAGGATTTATTTAGGAACTTTATTCATGTCTTATGTACGTTTTTTTTTGGCTTTGTGTGTGTATGTGTGCATATAAATGTGTGTTTATTCATCTCTAGGAACTGTTTATATAGAAAAAAGGATACTGGGGCCCGGGAGATAGCATGGAGGTAAGGCATTTGTCTTTCATGCAAAAGGTCATTGGTTCGAATCCCGGTGCCCCATATGGTCCCCCGTGCCCGCCAGGAGCAATTTCTGAACATGGAGCCAGGAGTAACCCCTGAGCACTGCTGGGTGTGACCCAAAACCCAAAAAAAAAAAAAAAAAGACAAAAGGACACTTTTCCTATGTATAGGTTGCATTTTTCCCTTTTTTATTTTGCTACTCCTATATGCAAAGGGTTTTGTTCTTTATACTGTACATGAATCAATCAATCTCCTTTATGGGTTCTAACTGTTAATGCGAGAAAGAAATTTCTTATACAAAAATTATATAAAGCATTAACCCAAGTTTCCTTCTAGTAGTTGTTTTTTTTTT
>PVKC010046130.1:0-11286 GCA_004027635.1 Crocidura indochinensis
TTTTTTTTTTGGTTTTTGGGCCACACCCAGTGACGCTCAGGAGTCACTCCTGGCTATGCACTCAGAAGTCGCTCCTGGCAGGCACCGGGGACCATATGGGAACCGGGGGATCGAACCGTGGTCCGTCCAAGGTTAGCGCGGTAAGGCAGGCACCTTACCTGCAGCGCCACCGCCCGGCCCCTCAAATTTTTTTAAATGATTAAATTGAAAAAAAAAAAAAAAGACTTAAGTTAGGGGTCAAAACGATAGAGAATATGGCATGTAGGGCATTTGCCTTGCTCTAGCCACTCATATAGCCCTTGGGACAATTTTTGTTTTTGGGCTACACCTAACTGGTGGTGCTCAGGAATCACTCCTGGTGGTATTAGAATTTTATGGGTTGTTGGGATCTAACCCAGGTCGACTGAGTGCAAGGCAAGTGTCCTACCCGCTGTGTTCTCACTCAGGCCCCTGTTGGATTACTGGGTCCTACCCTACTAGGGCAGTATTCATTTTCCACCACCCTAGCTTGTAGCCTATTCTTGCTAATAAAAAGCTTGGGTCCTCAGGAAGGCTTGGCATTTATTCCCTGGTCATCCCTACTAAGCTGCCTGCCTCTTAGGAGTGGAAGGCTTGTGTGTTGGAATTCTTTTTATTTATGTATTTGATTTTTGTTTTTTGGGCCACACCTGGTGACATTCAGGGATTACTCCTGGCTATGCACTCAGAAATCGCTCCTGGCTCGGGGGACCATATGGAATGCTGGGAATTGAACCGGTTCCCTCCTGGGTCAGCTGCATTCGAGGCAAACACCCTACAACTGTGCTATCTCCAGCCCCATTTGTGTTGGAATTCTGAATCCATTTTTACCTCTTTTCAAGTGTGTGGATTATTTCCTGCATCAAAGTTTGCTTCCTCGGGGCCTGGGAGATAGCATGGAGGTAAGGCACTTGCCTTTCATGCAAAAGGTCATCGGTTCGAATCCCGGTGCCCCAAGTGGTCCCCCGTGCCTGGCAGGAGCAATTTCTAAGCATGGAGCCAGGAGTGACCCCTGAGCACTGCCAGGTGTGAACCAAAAACAAAAACAAAAAAGTTTGCTTCCAGACCTATATCTCTCCAGGGTTCTTCCTTCTCAGGCCCCATCTGAGTATAGATCTTGAAATAACTCCGAACAATGTTAGGTGTTGCCCCAAAACCAAAAAGTTTAAATGGGTACAGAATTTTGTGAAACCAAAATCTATTGCAATGCTAAGAATCAGAAAAAGGTATACCATGAAGTTTGAAAAATGATAACAGAAACAACTACAATCTGGTCACATAAAGACTGTTTTGAACTGGACTGGAGTGGTAGTGAGGACCAAGGGTGCTTGCCTTGCATACAGCCAGCCTGGGTTTCATCCCTGAGCTCTGTCAGTATGTCACATTGAAGGACCCGTACCCTTCATTTCCTAGAGTGTTTTGGGGTTTTTTTTTGGAGTACACAGGTGGTGATACTCAGGGGTTACTTGTGACCCTGCTCTCAGGAATCATTCCTGGCAGACTCAGGGACCATACTGGATGCCTAGGATCAATCCCAGGTCAGCCTTATGCAAAGTAAACACCCTCTCTGCTGTACTGTCGCTCCAGCTGCTTCTAGAGTTGTTTTGAAGATGTACCTGACACCAGAAAGATGTACCTGACACCAGGCTGGAGCACAAGCTTTGTGTGAAGGCATCCCTTGTCCGCTAATGACACCACTGGATCCCCTAGACACCAAGTTGAAATACTCCTGCACTGCTGGTTTTGACCAAAAGACAAAAAAGAAATTGAGACATCTGTTTCCTGAGTGATTCTGGTTTTTCCTTTCTGGATTTTGGATTGCATCTGGCAGTGTTCAGGGCCTCTTCCCAATCTGGTGCTTGGAGATCGCACTCAGGCCTCCTACATGCCAGGCATGTTTGCCAGTCCCTGAGATGTTTCTTGTTTTTTTTTTTTTTTTTTTTTTTTCATTTCTTGGTTTTTGGGTCACACCAGGCAGTGTTCAGGGGTTACTCCTGGCTCCATGCTCAGAAATTTTTCCCATGCTTACAGAAATCACCCCTGGCTCAGGGGACCATCGGATGCCGGGATTCAAACAGCCATCCTTCTGCAAGGCAAATGCCCTACCTTCATACTATCTCTTCGGTTTCTCCACTGAGATGTTTCTCCAACTATGAGAACTTCTTTTCTTTTTGAGCCACACTTAGCAGTGCTCAGGGCTTACTCCTGGTTCTGCACTCAGGAATTACTCTTGGGAATACTCAAAACCTTGGTTGGCAGCATACAAGGCAAATGCCTTAACCATTGCACTACCTCTCTGGCCCTAAATATTTAGAGTGTTGCCAGTTTACTATATTTTTTATTGAAAGATCCATTTGTTTTTATTGAGAACATCACCAGGTATGGTTCAAAAAAAAAAGTTCAGTTCAGATCTGGGTGTAGAGAGAGCACAGCAGTAGGGGCTTTACCTAGTATATAGCCAACCCATGAGGGACCCAGTTCAAGTCCCGGCATCCCATAAAGTCCCCCAGCCTGCCAGGGGTGATTCCTGTATGCAGAGCCAGGAGAGGCCCTTGAGCACTTCGGGGTGTAGCCCCCATATCAATTAATAAAGTTGAAAAAAAAATGTTCAGATCGAAAAAGACACACAGAATGGACTGGAACAGTAGCACAGTGGGTAGGGCGTTTGCCTTACATGTGGCTGTCCCAGTTTTGATCCCTGGTATCCCCATACCTGCCAGAAGTAGTACTTGAGCATTGCTGAGTATAGCCCAAAAACCCCCCTTTGAACAAAAAAGTCTAACAGAAAATAAATTCATATACTGATGGTACCTTTGTTAAAGTATGTTACTATTACAGAAATATCAATATGATTTTTTTTTTTGCTTTTTGGGCCACACCTAGTGACACTTAGGGGTTACTCCTGGCTATGTACTCATAAATCGCCCCTGACTTGGGGAACCATATGGGACGCCGGGGGATCAAACCACGGTCTGTTCTAGGTTAGTGCATGCAAGGCAAATGCCCTACGGCTTGTGCCACTGCTCTGGCCCCTCAATATGATATATATATATATTTTTTTGTTTCTGTTTTTGTTTTGTTTTTTTCTTTTTCTTTTTTTTTGGGGGGGGGGTCACACCCGGCAGTGCTCAGGGGTTACTCCTGGCTCCATGCTCAGAAATTGCTCCTGGCAGGCACGGGGGACCATATGGGGCACCGGGATTCGAACCGATGACCTTTTGCATGAAAGGCAAATGCCTTACCTCCATGCTATCTCCCGGGCCTCTGGTTTCTGTTTTTATTTGGTTTTTGGGTCACACCTGGCAGGACTAAGGGACTAAGGGGTTACTCCTGGCTCTAAACTTAGAAATCGCCTCTGGTGGGGCCCAGGAGATAGATAGCATGGAGGTAAGGCATTTGCCTTTCATGCAAAAGGTCATCGGTTTGAATCCCGGTGCCCCATTTGGTCCCCCGTGCCTGCCAGGAGCAATTTTTGAGCATGGAGTCAGGAGTAACCCCTGAGCACTACCGGGTGTGACCCAAAAACCAAAAAAAAAAAAAAAATCGCCTCTGGCAGGCTTGGAGGACCATATGAGATGCTGGGATTCAAGCCATTGACCTTCTGCATGCAAGGTAAATGCCTTACCTCCATGCTATCTCTCCGGCCCCTCAATATGATTTTTTTTATCTGGGTTCTAAGTTGCAAATTTTCAAAAAATAGTTTCCTTGTTTTTTTTTGTTTTTTTTTGGGGGGGGGTGGGGTGTCACACTCGGCAGTGCTCGGGTTACTCCTGGCTCTATGTTCAGAAATCACTCCTGGTAGGCTCAGGGGACCATATGGAGTACCGGGATTCAAACCGATGAACTTCTGCATGAGAGGCAAACGCTTAACCTCCATGCTATCTCTGACTCCAAAATAGTTACCTTCTTTAATAGAAGAAATAAATTTGTGACAGATGTCCCATTTTATCCGTTCTTTTATGAGTCTTTACATTCGGTGTCAGTTATTTGGAGTTTGACACTGAGTAGTGGAAACTTTGTGAATTAGGAGCCTGACCCACAAGTCCTTTGCTCAGACTGTCCTGTCCCCCACAGGGAGTGCTGATGGTCGGCCCTCCGGGCACGGGGAAGACCCTGCTTGCGAAAGCAGTGGCTACAGAATGCAAGACCACCTTCTTCAACGTCTCCTCTTCCACGCTCACCTCCAAGTACCGTGGAGAGTCTGAGAAGCTCGTGCGTCTCCTTTTTGAAATGGTGAGTCATGCAGACACTCCTTCCGTTTTTTGTACCGCAAAAGGAAGGGGGTATAAAATTAATCCCCACGCCATATTTCCAACCCCAGGTAAAAGAATCTGAAGAAGGTTAGCCGTGAAGAATTAATCAACCAAGCTAGTTTGGAGAGAATCATGGAGTCAGTGGCTTCTCGCCTCATGGTCTCCCTGCCCGCCAAGCCAGACTGACGATGATTCTCTCAGTACAAATTCAAGCAGGCAGAAGAGGGTCCAGTGAGATCCAGGTGGACTTTGACCTATCAAATGGATAGGTGAAAAGGAAAGAGGACGTTGGGGGAGCACCTTTGTTTTGAGTAAAAGCAGGCTGTCATCTAATGGAGGAGTAAGCATGCACTCAGCATGTTCCCGAGTGTGTATAAGACCATGGCCCAGCGACTGGAGAGGTGGCGCAAGTGTTAGAGCATTTGCCTTGCTAGCGCTGACCTAGGATGAACTGTGGTTTGATCCCCCGGCGTCCCATTTAGTCCCCTGAGCCAGGAGAGATTTCTGAGTGCATAGTCAGAAATCCCTGTCACCTGGTGTGGCCCCAAAAAAAACAAACAAAAAAAGAAAACAAAAGACCATGGCCCAAGGACACTTCCCTAACGAGGATGGTTCCTCTGCTCCTGAAACTATAAACACCCTTTATGAACTTAAAGACTTGAATTTCTCCTTTTTCCCTTAAACTCCAGGGGATGAGCTATTGTCAGTATGTTAAGGAATGCCTTCCTAAGGTGCTAGAGGAGTTTGGGAGTTGTTGAGTTGTTGTGGACCACGCCATGGTTTGGTTTTTTTTTTTGTTTGTTTTTGTTTTTGTTTTGTTTTGTTTTTGGGCCACACCCAGTGACGCTCAGGGGTTACTCCTGGCTATTCGCTCAGAAGTCGCTCCTGGCAGGCATGGGGGACTATATGGGAACCGGGGGATCGAACCGAACCGTGGTCCGTCCTAGGTTAGCACCTTATCTCCAGAGCCACCGCCCGGCCCCCCACGCCATGGTTTTTAACAGTCAGTTTTGGCCATTGCCCCTGCTTGTGCTCAGCTCGCTCGTTCTCTTCCTCTCCTCTCCTTTCCTCTCCTCTCCCCTCTAATTAGTTCTTCCTTAACTTTACCACAGGACATGTAACCAATGCTTTGGGTTTTACTCCCTGCCCCCCACTCTTCTTTTGGACCTCTCGGGCAGTGCTCAGGAGATCCTGGGGTCCCTCCCAGTGCTGTTCCGGCCCTCTTTCACTGGGATTATTCAGGCTGTACTGGAACTGGGCTGGGCCAGCTGGCAGGGAGCAAACTTGAGCTGGCTAGGCCAGGCCCGTACCCTAACCCTGTGCTTTCTCTAATGTTTCTCAGCCACACCTGACCGGACTCGGGCAGGAATCATGTGGGACCAAGACTGACCCAGGGTCAACTACACACGACATGTACTCATGTACCTTCAGCCCTGTCCTTTCTGTCCAGCTGTCTTTTCTGTCAGTATCAGTCACTGTTTCCATTGTAGCATGCAATTCAGGGCTACATGATGCTCCTGTGTTTCTATCACCCATCGAACACAGCCGGTTAGATAGTAGTGAATCATGTCTCAGAATTGCTGTACGCTATGGAAGCATTGGACTTGAAGCTGTATTCAAGCAGTTCCACTTTGATCCATTCCCCATTGCCCGGTCCAGTATCAGGGAGGCAGGAAGGGGACAAGTACACAGTGACAGGTTCCTCAGCTCTTCTGTTGACCATTTGAAATGCAACAGAAACCTGACATGTTGTTCTTTTCCTTGTAGGCTCGATTTTATTCCCCAGCCACTATATTTATTGATGAGATCGATTCCATTTGTAGTCGCAGGGGGACTTCGGAAGAGCATGAGGCCAGCAGAAGGGTGAAGGCCGAACTGCTGGTTCAGATGGATGGTATGTGCACCTGTTAGCCTCCCCAGCCCACAGCTTCTCTGTTCTGGGAAGTCACTCCTAGGCTATCCAGCACCGATATCAAACCAGTGACAACTGCATCCAAGGCAGGCATCCTAACCTCTATTCTATCTCATACCAGGATTTGTGCTTCTTTACAGAAATGTAAAAATTCAAATTTCTTGGTTACCAATAAGATCCCAAGGAGACATACAGGAAGATGATACCACCTTGTGGATATGTGCCAGATAATTTGACTTTTGCCTGAGCTTTTCCTCACATAATCTGTTTTTTTTTTTGTTGTTGTTGTTGTTGTTTTTTGGTTTTTGGTTTTTGGGCCACACCCGGTGCCGCTCAGGGGTTACTCCTGGCTATGCGCTCAGAAGTCGCTCCTGGCTTGGGGGACCATATGGGAAACCGGGGGATCGAACCGCGGTCCATCCTAGGCTAGCGCAGGCAAGGCAGGCACCTTACCACCAGCGCCACGGCCCCGCACATAATCTGGTTTTTTTTTTGGTTTTTGGGTCACACCCGGCAGTGCTCAGGGGTTACTCCTGGCTCCATGCTCAGAAATTGCTCCTGGCAGGCACGGGGGACCATATGGGGCACCGGGATTCGAACCGATGACCTTTTGCAAGGAAGGCAAACGCCTTACCTCCATGCTATCTCCTGGGCCTACATAATCTGGTTTTAATCGCCATTTTCTTTACCCCTTCAGGTGTTGGAGGTGCCTCTGAGAATGATGATCCTTCCAAAATGGTCATGGTTCTTGCAGCGACTAATTTTCCCTGGGATATTGATGAGGCTTTAAGACGACGTCTTGAAAAAAGGATCTATATTCCATTACCATCAGGTTATTTTCATTTGAATCCTTTCTGAAAAGTCAGATTTTATTTTAAACTTTGGTATTAACCAAATTTAAGTGACAGATGTAGATGATCTTTCCTCATTTTTGGCAATGTTATTTCCTCATGTTTGGCTATATTATATAGGGAACCAGAAAGCTTTGATATGGAGAATTTTTAAATTCAATGTAAAATGACTCAACTGTTTAGGCAAATGTGTTCTAAAAATGGGAAAGCCGGGGCTGGGCGATGGCGCTGAAGATAAGGTGCCTGCGCTAACCTAGGACGGACCATGGTTTGATCCCCTGGTTCCCCATATGGTCCCCCGTGCCTGCCAGGAGCGACTTCTGAGCGAATAGCCAGGAGTAGCCCCTGTGCGTCACCGGGTGTGCCCCAAAAACCAAAAAAAAAGAGTAAGCCCTAAGCACCTCTGGGTGTGGTACAAAAACATGGGAGCCGGGAGGTGGCGCAGGACGTAAGGTGCCTGCTGCCTTGCCTGCGCTAGCCTAGGATGGACCACGGTTTGATCCCCCGGTTCCCATATGGTCCCCTGTGCCTGCCAGGAGTGACTTCTGAGCGCATAGCCAGGAGTAACCCCTGAGCGTCACTGGGTATGGCCCTAAAACCAAAAAAAAAAAAAAGAATGGGAAAGCCATTTCTCACAAAGTACAGTTGAGAAGAAATAACATGGGAGCCGGGCGGTGGCACTGGAGGTAAGGTGCCTGCTGCCTTGCCTGCGCTAGCCTAGGACGGACCACAGTTCGGTTCGATCCCCCGGTTCCCATATGGTCCCCCGTGCCTGCCAGGAGCGACTTCTGAGCGCATAGCCAGGAGTAACCCCTGAGTGTCACTGGGTGTGGCCCAAAAAACCAAAAAAAAAAAAAATAGAGAAAACATGCCTTTTATTGTTAAAGACTTAAATTTGTTACTGTCCTTAGCAAAGGGCAGAGAGGAGCTATTGCGGATAAGCCTTCGGGAGCTGGAATTGGCCGGTGATGTTGACCTCACAAAAATAGCAGAGAACATGGAAGGCTATTCTGGGGCAGACATCACCAATGTGTGCAGGTATGAATCACTTTGAGGGGGCCGGGAGATAGCATTGAGGTAAGGCGTTTGCCTTTCATGCAAAAGGTCATCGGTTCGAATCCCGGTGCCCCATATGGTCCCCCGTGCCTGCCAGGAGCAATTTCTGAGCATGGAGCCAGGAGTAACCCCTGAGCACTGTCGGGGAAAAAAAAAAAAGAATCACTTTGGAAGCCTAGCTATGACTTTCATGAAGAAACATTTTGGGGGAAGGACGTTGGGTTTTGCCATCGTACCTCACAGTGCTTAGGGGGACCATAACCTGGCTTGGCTGTATGTGAGGCAAGTACCTTCACCTTAGTCTTCTCTCACTCTCTGGCCCTTTGATGAAGTGTTTTGTTTTTTTCCTTATTGGTTTTTGGGTCACACCCGGTGACGCTCAGGGGTTACTCCTGGCTATGCACTCAGAAACAGCTCCTGGCTCTGGGGACCAAACCGCAGTCTATCCTAGGTTAGCACCTGCAATGCAAACGTCCTACCACTTGTACCACTACTCCGGCCCCCCTTTGAAGAAGTTTAATGCTGAAGTAAAAGAACAAAACAAAACTATGGTCTAAAGTATGTCAGTCACAAGGTTTGGTATTAGGTCTGTGTTGACAGTTGCTGGCAGACACTTAGGTCTATGTAGCTAGACTACTGAAGTTTAGAAACTTAAAGGTGGGTTGGATGTAGAACAAAAAGACAGTCTTAGATTTTTACAGAAGTGTTGGTGCATTTGCTTCATATGTAGGAAATGGGTTAATGGTGGCAAGAGGAGAAAAGTGTGGGCTCAGGAAAGTGAACTCATCTGTGTGGTCTTCAGTGGGCTTCGTCTTAGTCTGAGTTGGGTTTCTTTAGGGGGCAGGGAATAGAGGTAATGAACGGGATTGGGTCATAGCTGGCTGTTTAATGATCACTGATCATTCCTGGGGCTGGGGGTCCATGTGAGGTAACAGGAATAAAATTCATGTCAGCCATGTGTAATATAAGGCAAGTGCCTTCCCTGTTGCACTTAGAGCCCTCTCTTTTCTGAATATTGATTCAACACAGTGATCAACAAGTTGCTTGTCTGCACTGCTTTCCTCATGTATGCAGGGGCAAAACCACTATGCCAGGGTTGTTTTAGATTTAGTGAGAAGGCTGTGTATGCTGTTGTCCCCAGTGTGAATAGTGGCTTCTAGGAAAGATGCAGCTTAGTGAGGGAAAGAGGCACTTGAATAGTTTTGTGAAAAAATATTAGATTTAAAAAATACTGGATTTTAAAAAGGAAGAGAGATCACCCGATTGACTACCCATGTAGAAAAGAGTTAAAATGGTTGGTTATTGGGTGGGTGATTCAGGGTGTAAAGCACTTACCTTGCATACCATGTGGCCGACCCCAGTTCTGTTCTATCTCTGGGTACCACCTCTGTAGTATACTTCCAGGAGTTATCCCTGATGATATAGCCAGGAATAAGCCCCAAATACCTCTGGGTGTACCCCTCACCCAAAAGTTGACTTTTCTGACTAATATGCTCTCCTCTTGGTTATGCTTTTTTGTTTCTGTTTGTTTCAGGGGGCACCTAGAATCCTCTGGGCTGTGCCAGAGGGGTGTGAGCCCTGAGCACCTCTGGGTGGGGCAGTGTGTTCGTATCTACCTATTTGTTTTTCCAATTTAAAACTTAGGGATGCATCCTTGATGGCCATGAGAAGACGTATCGAAGGTTTGACTCCTGAAGAAATCCGAAATCTTTCAAGAGAAGAAATGCACATGCCAACAACTATGGAGGATTTTGAAATGGCTTTGAAAAAGGTTTCCAAATCAGTATCTGCTGCAGACATTGAAAGATATGAAAAATGGATATTTGAGTTTGGATCATGTTAGTAATTCTCACATGTAAACTGTGAGAACCCTGCCTTAAGTGTTTGAATAATTAAATGTAGTTTTTCATTGTACCGAGTGCTATATTTTTTTTAAGCTTTCATAATGATAAATTTTTAAAAAAGAAGCCATATGGATCTGAATAAAGTCATTTTTTTTTTAAAGCTGTAAGCATATTTGTTTTACTTTTGCAATACCTTAGCTCACATGCTGACCATAATAAGTGTTGCAACACAAGCTCCTGGAGTTTTCAGAGCTAAAGTAAAAGTAGTTCCAGAATAGTACTTCTCCGTAGACTCAGAGGCATAGACACAGTTCCATAATTGTAATGGACTATCGTAATTCTCAACTGGGAAGATTTCAGACTCATTTTTCTTTAAAAAATTTTTTTATTTTAGAGTGAGGAAATATCACTATTTTTATATCCTGGTGTATTCAAAGTAAAGTAGTCTAGGTACAGGATACAATTAAATCATGATACACTTCAGTGATAAAGGCACATTTTACTGAATAAAAAAAATAAGTGTTATGTCCTTGAGCTTTTAAATTAGAATTTCATAAAGTGCTTTCCATAATCTTACACATAATTAAATGGATACGTTTCCTTAAAGTCACAGTGGGGGAGAGTATATTGGCACATGGCATTTTTGTCTTGCCTTTTAATTTCCTTTTGGTAATCTGAAGTTTCTCCACAAGTTTTCCTGTTGTTTAAATTCTCCTTAAAAATTCAACTGGCTGTTGAGCCAGTCCTGATATAGACACTTTAAAGGCCAAGTTTGGGGCAGTTTTAGGAGCTTAGCAATTTACAGTGTATAAAAGAATTAATTGATTCGAAGAATTATATTCAAGTTGCAAATTCTGAGTCAACAGTCTTATAATCAGAGTCTGTGATCTGAGATGGTATTTTACACACATGGTTTGTCTTGAAGTTTTTCTGCTGTTTTCTCGGGACCATCTGGATAGAAGTTGATAGCTGTCACAGGCACAACACCTATTTTAGCCAACTGGAGAGTTCCTCTGAAATAGAAAAATAAAAATATAAAACCTGTCCTTTCTAAGCTGTAATTGAATAAAGTAACCTAGTGTGGCTTGCTTTTTTTTTTTTTTTTTTTTAGTTCATTTTAGTTTTAGACTATTACACCTCTAAACCCAAGGTTCACTTTAGAAGTTTCCTGAAGGACAGGAATAGGGGTAAGATTTGCATACCTTGGTCAAAAAGATGAGGGGCCCGGGAGATAGCATGGTGGTCAAGCCTTTGCCTTTCATGCAAAAGGTCATCTGTTCGAATCCCGGTGCCCCATATGGTCCCCCGTGCCTGCCAGGAGCAATTTCTGAGCATGGAGCCAGGAGTAACCC
>PVKC010046131.1:0-11294 GCA_004027635.1 Crocidura indochinensis
GGAGCTCAGACGATTCTATGCACTGTCACAGGGATTCAACATAGGGCAGCCTGTGCAAGGCAAGTGCCCTCCCCTCTGTGTTCTCTAGAATCCCAGCTCGCACTTATATTTTATTTATTTATTTATTTATTTTTTATTTTGGGCCACACCCGTTTGACATTCAGGGGTTACTCCTGGCTATGCTCTCAGAAATCGCTCCTGACTTGGGGGGACCATATGGGATACCGGGTATCGAACAGTGGTCCTACACTGGCGCTTGCAAGGCAGACACCTTACCTCTAGCACCACCTCTCTGGCCCCATATTTTATTTTTTTAAACTGTATTTATTGATTGATTAATTGATTGGTTGTTGGACCCCAGACGTGTTCAGGGATTATTCTTGGACCTGCACTCAAAATTCACCCCTGACAGGCTGGGGGACCATATGGGTGCCAAGAATCAAACCGGGTCCCTCCCAAGTCGGCTGCATGTAAGGCAAATACCCTATCGCTGTGCTATCTCTCTGGTCTCCTAGCTTGCACTTTTTAAGTTTCTATTTCTATTCTGTACCTGTGCCTTTCTCCCCACTGTCATTTGAGTGGCTGCACCAGCTGTCATTTCAAACAGTTGCATCAAATGGTGAGCTCGGTGGTCAGCCAAGCTCTATTGCCTGTTGATCTGATCTGCTTTCTTTATTGTTTTGTGTGGGGCCCACTCAGCCATGCTCAGAGCATACTCCTGGCTCTATGCTCAGGGATCACTCAGAGGACCCTATGAGTGCTGGGATTGAGCTCAAGTCACCTGTGAGCAAGGCAAGAATCCTCCCCTCTGTACTATTACTCCATCCCTGTATGTGCTTTCTATTGGGCCCACTCCCAGAATTACTGGGGTCTGACAGTTTACTGGACCTGACAGTTTGCTGAGTGCAGCAGGGAACTTGCATGTCAGAATTGAACTCAGGAACTCACACACATCAGGCACCTGCTTTGCCACTTGCCCCATCCCCAGGACCCTGAGTCCTGTCCCTGCTAGGATAAAATGTGCTGTACATGCACATGGCTGACCTTTGCCCTGTGAGACTCAGCTCTGCCCTGGGGTGCTTGCTAATGGCTGCCTTTCTCCTCAGGAGAGAATCATTCTTGGACTATCATCTCTTTTCAGAACCTATGTGTTGGTAAAATCTTTTGTTGTTATGCCTGAACTCCTCCTGAATTGGGCTCTAATAGTCAGGATCTTTTCCCAACAATTAAGCACAGGATTTTTTTTCCTTCTTTATTTAATTTTTTTGTGACACTGCTCAGGGGTTACTCCTGGCTATGCGCTCAGAAATAGCTTCTGACTTCTGGGACCATATGGTATACTGGGGATCGAACCTCAGTTCATCTTGGGTCATCCATGTGCAAGGCAAATGCCCTTACTGCGGTGCCATCACTCCGGCCCCCCTCTTTATTTAATTTTTGTTTTGTTTTAGGGCCACAGCCCCAAAATACTCAGGACTTTCTCCTGGCTCTGCATTCAAAAATTATTCCTGTCTGTCTGGGACCATTTGGAATGCTACAGATGGAAGATAAGTTGGCTGCATGCAAGGCAAATTTCCTACCTGCCATACTATCCTTCTGGCCCCCATTTTTTTTTTTTTTTGGTCTTACATGGCCACCCCCACCGCTCTGTACAAAGTTGCCAGTATACCTAGAAATATCCCTAATTTCCATTTTGTAGACATGCCACAGTGTCCCCTTCTGGTATACCAGATTTTATGTTGGAAACTGTAAAAGGTTTGTGAGTATAGAGGGTTTGGGGCACACCCAGCTGTACTCAGGGGCTCTCCCTTGATCTCTACTCAGGAGTGCTCCCTGATGGTGATTGGAGGGTCATAGTTACTATTAGGGATTCTAAATGGGATCAGCAGCATGCAATGCAAATACCTATACTGTCGGTGCCTCACAGGGAATAGCTTTAAATTCCACAGTAATTTTTAAGTTGCTCTGTTGGCCACTTAGCCACACCTAAGTCTGGGAGGTGAGTTTAGACCTAAATTAAAATCTGAGGACTGTTCTATAGAACTGAACTTTATCATAGTACTGGGGAATAGGATACAGTACCTAAGATGGTGGTGGAAGGCATGATATTGGAAGGTTGTATGCATGAAGTCCTATCGTAAATGCTGTAAATCACGATGCCTAAAATAAATTCAATTAAAATTAATAATAAAATAAAGACTTGAAATCAGATCATTTATCAGCCCCCTTAGTACATACACTCTCTTTGGGGACTACTATTTTCTGGAACACCACTGACTTTTGAATCCCATGTGACAGTCAGTAGCTTGTGATGATTTGGCAGGGGGGTGAGGTCAGTGGCAGTGGAGGACACAACATTGTCAACATTGTCATTCTCTATTCCCACTCTGGATCCTCACAGAGGGGCTTTTGGTTGTCTTGGTGATGCTAGAGGTAGATTGAGGAAAAGGAGAAAGGTTGAGTTGAGATGGAGTCAATACTTTTTGTTTCCTGGGTGGGAAAACTGAGGCCCACAGAGGAGACAGACTACTTCTGAGTCATCTGGTTGGGTGTAAGACCCATTCGAGAGCAGCTTCTGTGGGCAGGAGGAGAAAGGGACTGGGTTTGTGGGGAGCAGCAGAAGATGAGAATAGCCTGTCCTGGAGAGCTCAGTTCTCCATACAGAGATGAAGGAGCACAGACTTTAGATCCCATTGCCAGGGCCCAAAGTGATAGCACAGTGGGTAGGGCCCTTGCCTTGCATGCTGCCAACTTGGATTCAATTTCCAGCAATACAGATAGTCTCCCAGGCACCACTAGGAGTAGTTGTTTTTTGTTTGTTTGTTTTTTTTTGTTTTTGTTTTTGGTTTTGGTTTTTGGGCCACACCCGGTGATGCTCAGGGGCCACTCCTGGCTATGCGCTCAGAAGTCGCTCCTGGCTTGGGGGACCATATGGGAACCGGGGGATGGAACTGCGGCTAGCGCAGGCAAGGCAGGCACCTTACCTCCAGCGCCACCGCCCGGCCCCGGAGTGGTTGTTTCTTGTTTGTTTGTTTGTTTGTTTCCTTTGGGGGGGTCACACCTGGCTGCACTCAGGGGTCACTCCTGGCTCTACACTCAGAAATCACTCCTGGCAGGCTCGGGGGACCATATGGGATGCCGGGATTCCTTCTGCATGCAAGGCAAACACCCTATCTCCATTCTCTCAGGCTCTAGGAGTAGTTCTTGAGCACTGAAGAGTGTGACCCCAAAACAGACCAAAAAACAGTTCCTATTGCTGAGCCCCTGGACCAGCCTCTGTCAGAGCAGCTGGACTGCTTGTGGAGTATGAGAATCCTGTATGTTCTCCCTTGCACAGAGCAGGGAATCTCATGTAATACCTTTCTTCAGTGTCTCTCCCTCCTCATCTCCCCTTGAGTCAATGAGAAATTTATGCATTCTCCTCCCTCCCCTGCCAGCATCTGCCAACCTGTGGGTTTCTTTTCCATGTGGCTCACCATCTGGAGTGGCCACCTGGGTTCATTGTGTGTGTGTGTGTGTGTGTGTGTGTGTACGTGTGTACGTGTGTACGTGTGTGTGTGTGTATTCGCTTGCACGTGCAAACATGCACACTTGGGCACCTATGTCTCGCCCAGAGCATTGTGTCCCTTCTCTGTGCTCGAATGGCTGACTGAACAAACCGGCAAGAGACAGAGGCATCGAGGACAATGCCCAGAAGTCATCCAGCAATATGAATGAATAATTCACATCGTCTTTGCTGCTTTCCAGGGCTTCCCAAAATAGCCGTTTTAATTGCTTATTTGTTTCTCTGCTGACTCGAGTTCAGCTCTCAAGGCTGTGGTATTAAGACAGACTTGTAAGGGGACATGTAGGGGGAGTTTCCCTTGTGGGGGAGCCAGCAGCTGTTTATTTTCTGCTTTACAGAGAAAATGATGGGAGGGGGAAAAAAAGGCTTAGAGGAATGTCTCCGTTTTGCGGAAGGGAGGATCGTTTTCTCAGCTCCTGGGCAGAGAGGGCCTTTGTGGTTGGGAACTGTGAGTCTTTGTGGTGCCAGAGAATAAAGCCGGGACAGTTAGGTGGATGGTCAAGGCCAGCTCACCCACTCGGTCCCTTCTGTGCAGCAGTCCAAATCTGGGGGTGAAAAGGTTGCTGAAGCTTGTCCAGCCTTAGCCATGCCCAACAAGTGTGCAAACCCCTAAATATGCAGCATCTAAGAGTGTGCCAGGAAGGTTCTACCTATGTAGATGGACAGCTTGGTTACCCATCCTGCCAGTGTCTTGTCCATCTGGGGGCCCTGGCAGGAGCTTCTTGTGTAGAAGGACCAGCCCTTTTGGAAAAGCCAAGATCCAGTGATCTTGAGAAAGACAAGAGAGTTTTCTAAGTCTGGGAGAATGGAAGGCAAGTGACTGCTGAGATGACAAGTGTCCATCTGAAGACGCAGGACACCAGAAGGTCATGCTGATTGTGGGGAGTTTGATCCCTGCCACCACCCTACATGCTCACATTGCAAGCCCAGTGGTTTTGCTATGTGGGATTCGAATGCCATCTGCAGTGCATCCAACCAACTCATTGTGAACCCATTATCCAGAGTGAACAGTGAGGCAGAGCAATAGCACAGTGGGGAGGGTGTTGGTCTTCGTGTGCAGCTGACCCAGTTCTGATCCCCAGAATCCCATAGGGTCATCAGTAGTGATTCCTGATTGCAAGGTCAGGAATAGCCCCTGAGCAATGTTAGTTGTGGCCCAAAACGAACAAACAAACAAACAAAACAACAAAGGGGTAAGGGGGGGGAAATAGTACCTTGATTTTAATATGCCACCAAGAAGCCAGAAATGCCAGCCATTAAATTACTACCCGGTGGGGCCCGGGAGATAGCATGGAGGTAAGGCGTTTGCCTTTCATGCAAAAGGTCATCGGTTCGAATCCCGGTGCCCCATATGGTCCCCCGTGCCTGCCAGGAGCAATTTCTGAGCATGGAGTCAGGAGTGACCCCTGAGCGCTGCCGGGTGTGACCCAAAAACAAAAACAAAAACAAAAAAAAAATTACTACCCGGTGTTATTAAATTATGTTATTTTAGACTTGCAGAAATCTCTCCAGCTCCCATTTTCTTGGACATGTGACTGTTTTTTATACGTACAGGAAAGCAAAATGTCTAGTCTTTTCCATCCTGAATTCACGTCTTCAGAGTGACTTCGAACTCACAGTTCAGGGGGCTCTTTGCTTGTAACATTACACTTTGTGTGCCATCCATACGGCGGGTGGCAGGGACCCATATGGCCAGGAACCCATATGGCAGGAACTTTTGGTGCAGGTGATTATTATACTTCTGCTTGGGAATGTTGCTCAGCGTGTCTGACCACCGCCTCCACCCTGGCCCTGGCTGGCAGTCAGCTGGGTCCTGGGGTTAAGAGGGCTCCTCTACTGTATCTGAGATTTTGTCCCAAGCTCTGGACAACTTTGATGAAGGCCACAGACCAGGTGTGATGCTAAATGGACTGCAGGTACTACTCCAGACAGGCACTCCTGGTTCCCAACACTACAGCTTTGCATTCTGGAAAGGACCCAGCTGAGGGACACCCAGTGCCCAGCACGATGCAAACCCTTCATGCAATTGAGCTTTTCTTCTTGCTCTTACTATGAAGTCTCTTTTGTTGCTGGTAGAAAGAAGGATGTAGAACTGTTTAGTCATTTGTTTGGGTTTATTTTGGAGGGGTGATTAGGCCACACTCCACAGTGCTCAGGGGAATCTGCCCTATGCAAGTCCAGCCATCTCCTGCACTATGCCTTCTGGCCCCTTGGAATGCTGTGAAGATAAAGGAACCAGCATATTCAAGCATAGCTTGTGGTACACTTGTTAATTCTTGGTTGTCCCTCAGCAGATATGCTCAGGATTGTTGCCTTGTCTTAGGAAAGTTGCTCAGAATTGTGGCATTGTCTTAGGAGAGGTAGGCAGTACTCAGGGGACTGAGTTCTCATAGATGTCCATGCCCATAGTCTGGCTCCCTTGGGTTTTATTTATTTATTCATTTATTTGCAGATGAGAAGTCCAGAGAGGGTCAGCAAGCCATTTCTGATGGGCATTACTAATCTAGCAACTTGGTGACCTGAAAGATAGTCCAGTGGGTAGGGCATTTGCATTGATCCAAAGTGTCATTTTTCTCTTCCCTCCACCAAAAGTGATCCTTGAGTGAAGAACCAGGGGCCAATTAAAACTGGGTATGGGCACCAAATAACAACAAAATCATCAGTTATAAGCTTGAAGCATCTCCTTGTGCCCCTTTCAGCTCAGGTTTCTACAGAAGGGATCCTTTATAGACACAGTGACTCCAGAGGCACCATCACTATCACTGCTGTTTCAGAGTAGACCATGACTTGAGCCTGGAGAACAGTATCTGAATCCCAGGAACTTCTGCCTTCACTTTTTTCTTTAATTTAAGTTTTGGGGCCATACCTGGTTTTTCTTAGGGCTTACTCCTAGTTCTGCACTCAGGAACACTCCTAGAAGTGCTCAGAGTATAATATGAACTGCTAGGGATCAAATCTGGGTCTGTTGTGTGCTTGGCAAGTGCCCTATTCACTGTACTATCACTGCATTATCTTCCTCCTCTTTAAACTGAGGTATTCCTGGTCAGCTTAACACCTGAGGGACTACTTGGAAACTCACCTCCTGATTGGAAGGAGTCAAACTGATTGCCCAGTACAAACTACAGTCCCACATGCAGAAAGGAGGAACTGTGCATGCCTGCCCAGCATTGAGTCACCCCATATCTAATCCTTGCAAGAGCCCAGCCCAGCAAATCCCTGGGGGTAAACTGGAAGAAGGAAGGAGGTACAATCTCACAGCCAAGAAAGATGGAGTGATAAAATGCAGAAGACACTTGCCTTGCACACAGCCAACGTATATTCAATCCCCAGCATTCTGTATGGTTCCCTGAGTACAGCCAGGAGTGATCCTCTAGTGTAGGCCAAAAATAACGCCCTGATTATATCCCCAAAATGAAAGACAAATAAAATATGGGGTCTGAGAGGGTCTCTTGGACCTCTTTGTCCTGTTTGAAAGGCCCAAGATTTTTATAGTTTCACTGCAAATTCAGAAAGGATGAAGATGATGATGGGGCCAGGGCTAGGTCAGACAGATGTCTGGTTCCATTCTAGCTACCTGTCCAGATGTCTTTATTATTCCCAGAAGGAAACAAGGCAAAGGATGAATCTTCCAAACAGCTCTCCATGAAGAGGGATTCATGTTTCATCTTTTAGAGATTATTTTGTTTCTGGTGGAAAAAAGTTCTTTAGCCCAAGAAAATATCTGCAAGGATGATTTCTTGGCATGAGTCTGTTCAAACACTTAGCCACATTTTAAACGGAATTGAATCCAGCAGCTGGACGGGATCATCTTTTCGTATCAAGAGTGTGATGTGGGAAGTTATAGAAATCCAAGAATTTATCCATTTCTTCTAGGTTTTCTCATTTGATGGCATAGATTCTCAAAGTAGTCTCGATTATCCTTTGAATTTCTGTAGTGTCTGTTGTGACTTCCCCCTTTCATTCCTGATATAATTCATTAGAGCTGGCTCTCTCTCATTCTCTCTCTCTCTCTCTCTCTCCCTCTCTCTCTCTCTCTCTCTCTCTCTCTCTGTGAATCTTGCTAATGGTTTGTCAATCTTGTTTTTATTTCTTTTTTTTTTTTCAAAGAATCAGCTTAGGTATGGAAAGATAGAATAGAGGGTAGGTTGTTTGTATTGCATGCAGCTGACCTGGGTTCAATCCCCAGGATCCCATAAGCCCCACAGACCATCAAGAATAAACCTTGGGCACAGCTGGCTATGACTTCATTTTGTATGACTGAAAGCCACTTGTGAACAACTTTGTAACTGTGTGCCTCATAGTGATTCAGTTAAGGAATTTATTAATTAAAAAATTAAGAGAAGAAAAAGCAAACAAAAGAAGGGCAAAAATAATATGTGGAAAAAAAATAGTGATGTGAAAGTAGGGATTTCTTTTTAGCTCACTCTCCTGGTTGCAGGAGGGACCCCAGCCTTGTTTGGCCTCAAGCAAATCTCTTTTCATATTCCAGCCAGAGAAACAAGAGGATGGAGTTGTCTGATTTCATTTGTCCAAGATCTCTTACGGAATTTATCTTCCTTAATGCCTCTGTCTTAGCACACTCATTTGGATGACAGTGAGAATTGTATCAATGAATTACTTCTGATTTATTGAGTATCCACTGTGTGCGCCAGAGTGCTATTTCATGCATGGTCTCATTTAATCTTCATAGAGCACTGTGGGATAGGGCTACATGCTAATGCCTGGGAAGGATGTGGCCAGAACAAGAGAGGAGGTTGATGCAAAGTGTTTGGAATAGCTCCTGGTCCTACCAGAAGTTCTCAAAAATATGATTTTTTGACAAATACACACACCCCTCTTGAATAGAGATGCAAACTGAACCACACAGAGAGTTGGGGTGTTCAGCCCTAGATCATACCATTCCTGTGGCAGATCCTGCTTTCAAACCCTGCAAGAAGCAAACTCCAGAACCCTGGCTCTTGCCCACTCTTCTCTGCTCCCTTATGATAAGGCAAAGCAAGAAAAATGTCAGAAAGCAGTGGGAACCTTCTGTATATGGAAAAGAAGGGGTACACCTTCTCTCTCCATTCCCATGCTGACCCCATATTGTTCAATAAAAGGACAGGAAGGGAAATGTTGGCATACTGTGTGCTCCATACAATTCATTTTATTCTATTGCTTTGGTTTGGGGGCCACAACCTGTGTTGCTCAGAACTTACTCCTGGCTCTGCACTCAGAAATCACTCCTGTGGGACTTAGGGAAGCAAAAGGGGTGCTAGAGATTGAGCCCAGGTTATCCCCGTGCAAGACAAGAGCCCTGTCTCTTGTACTATTTCTCTGTCCCAGAGTGCAGCTCATTTTAATCGGATCACTCCAAGTGTTATCCATCCCCCTACAGTTGAAGCAGTTTCAGATCGGGGAAGGGGGTGTTATGGGTCAGAGCCTGAGGTGTCCACATTTACCTAAATAGGAATCCCATACGAGGGTACTGATGATGAGTGGTGGGGACTGAAAACTGACCCAGGCTTATGGAGCCCTTGGTTCCCAGGGTGAGTTTCAGTTCCTCTCTGCAGGTTCTCTCGATCAGTCCCTGTAGCAGCTTTGTGAAATGGGGATGCTGATGCTCCTGGGTTTTGCATGAAGAACCTCCTTCCAACAGGTTACATGCGATACTGGCCCTGGACTGAAAAGACAAGGAGCTCACACTCCAACATCAGAGCAATATCTGTCCTGCACTTCCTGCCTGCTCCTGTCTCCTAGAAATCTCCCTCCGGCCCTGCCTTCTTCACAGGCTTCTCTCTCCTCTCCACCCCACCTCTCTCTCTCTCCTCTTTTTCTCCTCTTTCTCCTCTCTCACTCTCATTTTTGGAGCCATATCCAGAACTGTGATGGGAATCGAACTGGGGTCTGCTGTGTACAAATAATTCCCTGACCTTCACTCTCTATCTCTAACACTGTCTTTGTGTCTCTCTCTCCCACTTCCCTCTTTTCTCCCAAATTTTCTTTGCATCCACATGGCTCCCCTAATTCTCTCAGCCCCCACTCAGGGGTCTGCAGACCCGTACCATCAATACTTACAGGCTTCCGTCCAGCCTCTGCCCAAAAGGCAAAAAATGAAGTTCCCTCCAGAGGAGTGGATATTCAGGGAGAGATCTGGGAGGGGAGTGGATGGTGAAACAGGCTGCGGGTTGGTGACTGCTTGGTGTCCTCTCACCGCCAAGCCCAAGGTCTCTGCTTCTTGTTCTCTATTCTGCACACCTGGCCACATCATACAGAGACTGTCCTCCCTCCAAACTCAGGCTATGGCCCATTATTTGCCCATCCCCTTGCTCTTCTCTGTGGCCAGCGTTGTCTCACCGTCCTCCAGATTTGCTTCCTCCTTGGGTCTGGCAACCTGAGTTGAAAGTTTCTTGGGGGGGTCACAACCAATGACTTCTGTCACTCCTCTCTGTTATTGTTTTGTTTGTGTTTTGTTCTGAGACCCAACCTGGCTCAGGGGTCACTCAGGAATCACAAGGCTCAGAGAACCCTATGGGGTGACGGGTTGAACCTGTTCGAGCCTGTGCAAGGCAAGTGCCCTCCCTCATTCTCCTAGGACTCCAGCCACTGTCACTTCTGTCAATGGTCATTCCAGCCACCCAGCTCTTCCTGCATCAATTGCAGTTGCCCGTCTCCATTATGCTACTTCAGTCCAAGCATTTACACTGACTACAGAGGAGGGAGATGGATTTGAGTCCCCCTTCAACTTGGAAGCAGAGGGCAGTACAGAGTGCACAGGGAGGTGTGGAGGTGTGGACTCTGGGCTGCTATGACAGGAATGTGTGTGAAAGAGCCTGGGCCTGAACCTCCCTCTGTGCAATGTGCTACCTGCTTTGAAGGCAAGAAAGGAGGAGAGGAAAGGAGAGGGAAGGAGAGGAGATGATGGAAGAGGGAAGGGAAGGGAGAGGAGAGAGGAAGAGCTAAGAGGAGGAGAAGAGAGGGGAGGGAAAGGAAGGGGAGGCTAAAAGTTTGGACAGTTCTTGGCAGGCCTTGTGGGGAACCCTGTAGAAAGTGAGCCCACCCAGCTGGCCAGTGAGGGAGCCTGTGGGGACTTAGCAGAGGTTCCCGTGTGAAAACTGAATATGGTCAGGGCTTCAATCAGAACAGAGGAAACTCTTATTCTACAGTCCACAAAAACTTGCACCCCCACCCCTGTATTATATTGACTGCAAGGTCTCAGATCCTCTTTGACCTGCCCTGAAGGAAAGGCACGTTGTTGGGGACACCTGTGCACCATGCTGGCAGCATGACACCCTGGATAGCCCCCAGGCCTGCAGTGTGTAGCTGGCAGGAGGGTGCAGAGTCAGCTTCCTAGCATGGGAACCCTGTGTGCTCCCGGAGGGCCTGCTGGGGCACCACCTCTCCATCTCCAAGGTGACACATCTGGGATTCCTTCCAGGAGGGCCTGATGGTTGTGAAAGCTACAGGAATGCTGCATGTGCTCCCCAGGCTTTGTCTAGGATGAGACACAGAACTGGTTCTTGTTTAGTGCCCCGCTCCCCCTCCTGGCACCTCAGCATTTGGGTCATTTGATTTCACGATTGGGTTTGCAGCAGCCCCGACACCTGCATGAATGCATGCATGGGGTTGCAGGGGGCACAGACAGCCCCCAAGTTCCAGCCTCATTGGAAAGTGAACAACTCTTCCCTGCTCACATTTTTGGCCAAGTCCAGAGAGAACCCCACAGTTTTCCAGGGGCCAATGGGTGAAA
>PVKC010046132.1:0-11289 GCA_004027635.1 Crocidura indochinensis
TTTGCCAAGGCCTTTGGTCTGTGGTCTGAGGAATGGGTGGGGAGAATGAATGAATCAAACAAACATCAAATAGACTTACATCTCCTTTTCTCACATAGTCAGGGTTCTTGTAAATATCCCGGGCCAAGCCAAAGTCGCAAATCTTCACTACATTATTCTCAGATAAAAGAATATTCCGTGCTGCCAGGTCGCGATGAATGCACTACAAGGGGACAGTGGCAGGACTGATGTCTCCTCCATCCCACCAACAACTTCTTTGGTCCAGTGCCCATGGAGCGCCCAGGCACAGACACACCAGGTCTTTCTTCACAAAGAGAGGTTGAGCTAGACAAGGGCTGCCCTGGGTCACTTGGCTCCTGTCTGTGCAGGACAGGGGCCTGGGAAACAAAGCTGGACCCAGGCTTTCACCCCAGAGCACAGCTGCTTCACCTCTGTCTGAACAGCTGAGTTGGGCCCATAATCTAGCTTGAGTGAGTGGGCGGGTAGCCCGGTTCTATTAATAGCTACTCTTTGGGGAGCTGAGTCCACAGAGAGTCTGGTCAGTTCTGAAGATGCCAGCGGGCAATATGGGAACAGCAGCCAGATCTGTCTAGTTTCCAACACAAGAGGTACTCTCCTCTGGCAACCAAGACCCATCAATCTCAGATGGACCCATGAAAACATTTGGTGTGCGGTAATAAACAGAAGCCATAAAGGGAAAGATGGGGTTTGTCTGTTTATTTGGGGTCCACACCCATATTTGGGGGCTTCTCTATCCTGGGAGCTGAGTGAAGGGACTTCTTTTTTTTTTTTTTTAAATATGGAACGCTTCACGAATTTGCGTGTCATCCTTGCGCAGGGGCCATGCTAATCTTCTCTGTATTGTCCCAATTTTAGTATATGTGCTGCTAACTCAGTGCTTGCTTCTGGCAATGGTTGGGGACCACCCTTATCCAAAGCGCATGCTCCCATCCTTGAGATTGGCTAGAGAAGCGGAGTTGGAGCTTAACTGTGTACTTGTGTCCATGAATGGACACGTGTCCAGGTCTGGCTACGGGGAAAATTGCTAAGGAGCAAGGCTGACCTTTCTGGAAGACAGAAACTCCATGCCTCTGGCCACTTGGAAACTGTATGAAATCAGATCTTCCATCGTGATGGGCTGCTTGTAGAAATCATCAGGGTCTGGAAAGCATTAAAAACCGTAACTGGCTATAATGACTCTTGTTATTCCACCAAATCCCAGTTTATTGGAACAATGTTAGCAAAACATAAAACAAACCAATATGTAGATCAGAGTTCATTTTCAAGAGCCTTCAAGTTTCAACATGAATATCTGAGATTTTTCCAGGCTGTCAGCCCATTTGACCCCAGTAGGAGGAGGAGGGGTTGAGGGAGGGGTGGATGATGTTCAGACAAATAGACCAAATGGGGGAAACAATTGCCTAGTTCCCTGTCAAAATTAGTAACTCTCCAAATAATCTTAATTCAAATCTTATCTCCCCAGGACATTACCCTGAGAATCTCCCACGGATGTTTATTAGGGTGATAATAAGAAAAAAATGTCAGGGATGCACAGTATGTAGTAAAAATATCTCAAACCGTAGGACAGGAAGGAACTAATACCTACCCTCCTCTTCCTCCACATCACTCAGACTTTTATCTTCCTGGAACCCGGAGCTTGCAAAGCTCTCGCTGCTGGTGACACTCTCCAGTCTTTGTTTCTGGACTTGCTCCCCATCTGGCTCTATTTTCTCTTTCTTGGGCTCTAGTTGTAATGCTGCATCCTTTGAACAGATCCAAAAGGAATAGATGAAAGGGAACTCCAGGAGAGCAATAGGTAGAAGAGACCTCCACCTGGTCATAGCCTGGGGTGTGAGAAGGTCCTTTGTCATTCCCCAGTGAGGAGAGGGAATAACGTGATGCCTGGTACTCCTGCTGCTCTGTTTGTTTTCTGGTTTTAGGTCATACCTGAAATTTATTCAGGACTCATTCCTGGCTCTCTGCTCAAGGATCACTCCTGGTAGTGTTGGGGGACACCATATACGCCTTATTTGGGATTAAAGCGGGGTTGGCTCTGTGCAAGGCAAGCCACACTGTTCTATCTCTTTAGCAGTCCCATCTGTTTTAGTTTTTTTAATCCACATCCAGCTCAGAGTTTGAGGATAGTTTCTGGCAGTGCTTGGGGTCTGCTTCTAGTTCAGTGCTCAAGGGTACAATAAATGTCAGGGGTCAAACCCAGACCTTATATATGCAAAGCCTACACTGAGCCAAATGAGCTGTTTTTACTCTACCTGGTTCTTGTCCTGTTCATGACACAGTTTCTTAGCAGCATCGTAGGTGGCAAAAGGAATATTAATAATAGGAATATAATTTATAAAGAAATATAATAATATTGCTTGAGCCCTTTCTTGACATGAAACAGGACATTAAGAATCACTGATATATTCAGCAATTTTTTTATTTTTTGGTTTTTGGGCCACACCTCTTTGATGCTCAGCGATTACCCCTGGCTATGCACTCAAAAATCGCTCCTGGCTTGGGGGTACCCTATGGTATGCCGGGGGATTGAACCACGGTCCGTCCTTCGCTAGCGCTTGCAAGGCAGACACCTTACCTCTAGTGCCACCTTCCCAGCCCCTATATTCAGCAATTTTATAAAGGAATTTTTGCCTAAGTGAAGAAATCACAGTAATCAAAGTAACATGCAGCAGCCAAATGGCAGATTTGGTACCTAGCTATGGTCTGAGTCTCTAACCACTTTCCAATCCACATGATATTCTGGGAAAGATACATATGGTAAGAAAAGGTCCCCCCAGGGAACTGGGGACTTCCTCTGTAATTTATCAGAGGAATTCCACAGAATACCAGGCTGACATTAGCTATTTTTCTGGTTTCCAGGGGAAGGTGAGAATGTGGATACTACTGTTCCCTTCATTCAAAACAAACAGTTGGTGTCTAACCAGGCTCTTTTCTCAGCCTGGTCTTAATCAGGCTTTTCCACTAACTACAAGATCCTACCTAGCTTGCCTTCATTCCCTCATCTGAAAAACTCCTTGTTATTTTGTGTTGGCCCATGGAAAGGACACTTGGTGGTCCCTTGTTTAAGTGTAAAACCTTGTTTCACGTGACACAGGTGATAACTCTGACAGTAGGCACTTGGCATCTAAGGACTGGCTCTCCAGGCACTTAAGATGCCAACAGCAGCTTGGGCAGAGGAGGACCTTGGGGCTCAGCTTGGGCCCTGGATCCACCTGCAGGCCTCCTCCATCCTTCTTCCGTCTTTTCTGGAAATGTCACCAAGAGAGAGAGAAGCGTCCACTAGAGGGCGCGGCGGAGCAGGGAGAGGACACAGCATCCCTGTAAAGGAACACCACTGCCATCCTAGGAATCCTACTCGAGTGCATGTGATGTTAGAAGAATAAGTGAGGACCAGAGAGATTGTACAGTGAGTAGGAATCTTGACTTGCACGCCCCTGGCCCGAGTTCAATCTTTCATATGGTCTCCCTAGGAGTGATCCCTAAGAGTGATCCATTAGCACCCAACCTGGAGTAAGCCCTAAGCACCACGGGATCTAAAAAGATGAGTAAGTGAACCTAGAGAGAAGGGGAGCTGGCTGTGCAAGCCTCCTGGCTCAATTCAATGGAAATTGTGAGGTCTTCCTCTGGGAACTCCTGGAAGTCACCCTAATTCAGTCTTTCACACCCCTCCCCACCCCATCTCCTTTCCTGACTTCCAACCCAGCCCAGCTTCTTGAGAGTCTTCTCTGATTTCCTGAACTCTGGAGACCCTGATGGAATCCATTTAATTTATTTAGTACAAGTACAGCATAAGGATGCTGGGTATTTGCTAGACCGTACATCCCGTTTCTAGATAGTCTTGTGGATTCCCTGCCCCCCTTCACCTTCTCTTTCAAGTTCTTACTATGAATTACAGGCCCCGGTTTCCATGAAAACACTCAGTCCTACCAACAAGGAGGCAAATCATTAAATATAGCCTAAGAAGGAAGCAAAGTCTTCAAAACAAAGGTTGCACGAACCCAAATGCTCCATCCTGCCTAGGTCTCTGGGGGCCTCTGCTGGATTAGACCTTCCTGAGTCAGCCAGGACTCCAGGATTGAAAGGAATTTGTATGGCTCTCAGCTCAGGACACTGCTTCCCTTTTTTCCTTAGTTGTTGTTGTCTTCCCGCCCCATCCTGTGCGGTGAATAGAAAAAAAAAAAAACACCTAGGGCAAGAGCGATAGCACAGTGGGTAGGATTTTGCCTTGCAAGCGGCTGACCCAGGTTCGATCCTTGCATCCCATATAATTCCCTGAGTCTGCCAGGAGTAATTTCCAAGCACTGCTAGGTGTGGCTCCAAAACAAAACAAAACCGAACAAAAAACCATTGGGATGGGAGTCAACAGAGCTAATTCTCTCTCCCTTGACTGACTCTGGGCATGGGCTTAGAATAACATGATCTAGCAGATGGTAAAGATCCCATTCTAAGAGTCTAAGCACCAGATGGTATAACTTTAACTAGGGGAAATACATTCTTGCATGTAAGTCACCAGTCTAATGGACTACTGTTGTGTATGGTTAGTATACAAAATGAGAGAAGGGGCCAATTGTCACTGGGTTACTTATAAGCTCTTGCCCCTGTGACAGAAATGTCCACTTGATTGGTTTATAGGTCAGTGGTATTCAGGTGGGCCTACCCACCCTTCCTTGCTTAGTAGGTCAGTAATGATGATGAGAGCTTGCATTAATTGGATGGTCCAACGAACAATTCTTCTATTGTTATCTGCATTTCATAAGTGAGGAAATTCAGACATAGAATGCCCGAGTGCTTGCCCATGTCCCCCACCCCCAGTTTCATGTGTGCCAGAGTCAGGATTTAAAGGCATGACATTTGAATTTAAACGAAATCATTACCAACATTGCTAATTCCAAGTTAACAATATTGGATCACTGATTGCATTCTCCTTGCTGAACTTCTCCAGCACCAAGAAGGCCATTACATGGATAGAAATGTCACACTGGCAAGATTTACTTATTTTTGATAATCTCTTTTTATCTTTGTTCGTTTGTTTTGCTTTTGAGTCCTAGATGGTCTCTGTGTGCTTCTTGGGGCACATCTTTCTTTTAGTGGTCAGAGCTGGTTCAGTATGTGTGTGGGAAGCTAGCAATACAATAAAGAGATGATGATGATAATGATTGCTCTAACCCAACTTTGCTCTGGAGTTGACCATGTAGCCACACAGTTGATCAAGTCTTTCATTTATCCAGTTAATACAAATATTGCTCACTATTCTCTCTCTGTCTCTCTCACTCTCTCTCACTCACTCTCTCTATCTTTTTTTGTGGTTTTTGGGTCACACCTGGCAGTGCTCAGGGGTTACTCCTGGCTCCATGCTCAGAAATTGCTCCTGGCAGGCACGGGGGACCATATGGGACACTGGGATTCGAACCGATGACCTTCTTCATGAAAGGCAAACACCTTACCTCCATGCTATCTCTCCGGCCCCCTATTCTCTTTTTTAAGAAAAAGTGACCGAGAAGCTAGAGTGGTCGTATAGTACAGCAGGTAGGTTGCTAGCCTTGCACATGGTTGACCTGAGTTCAATCCCTGACATTCCATATGGTCCCTCAAGTCCCACTAGTAGTTATCTCCAAATGCAGACCCAGGAGTGCCAGGATTAAACATTAAATACTGTCAAAGTGGCCCTAAGACAAAAAGTAAAGGAAAAGAGACCAAGTTATGTGTGGGCATATATATACATATATATCATAATACATATTATGATCTGATACAAATTTAGTTAGACAGCTATCATAAATATATAACTATTGCTGCTTATGCTAAGTTCAAACTTTTTTTTCTGTGCTAGCTCCAAGGAAAACAGGATAGATAAGCACAGTAGAGAGTGGGTAGATTGTCTTGCAAGCACCTAATCCAAGTTCTATCCCTGAGCAAGACAGGTGTGACTCTTACAAGCAAAACAAAAAACAAAAATAACAAAAAAATCCTAAACAAACAAAAAGAAAAAATTAAATAGGATAGCAATGTTCTATTATGAACAAAAATACTATAGGTTTCTCTTTATGTTGCTTCTAAATAGAAACTCATCATCTTTACAAGTCTTCATTTCTTCAGTTCCTTACCTTGTTGAGAAAGAATAAGTCTCGTTTGCTCTTGAGATAGTTGGATAGATTTCCATATTTGCAGTATTCAACAATTACCATCAAGGGCCCTGTAGTCAAAAGAGCCTCAAGTTAGTATGCCATGAACCTTCTGGATCTACTTGAGACACCTTCCTTCAATCTGTCTGCTGGTGCCTATCAAGGGACTTATGTCTAAAAGCTTCCCCCCCCCCATTAAATGTGAGGTGTTTGAGGAATATGGCAGGATTAGGAGACAATTGGAATGGGGTGAAAGGTTAGAGTGTGAGGAAGAGCATATAAAAAACAAAAGGGTAGAGAATTCCCCTTATGATTGCCAATTAGCCAGACCCAGTCACAGGTCCTAAGATACCAAACAACTCCTCTTGGCTCCCTCTGTGCAGAAAATAGACCCTGTCTATTACATTTGATCCACCTTTTTGTCTCACTGCCCCAGTCAGTGCTGTGTATATGCAAAATGAGGCAAACAGGGCAAGGCTGCCTAGCCAAAAGCTTGAGTGGGACCTTCTTTTTTTTTTTTTTTTTTTTTTTTTGGTTTTTGGGTCACACCCGGCAGTGCTGAGGGGTTACTCCTGGCTCCATGCTCAGAAATTGCTCCTGGCAGGCACGGGGGACCATGTGGGGCACCGGGATTCGAACCTTTTGCATGAAAGGCAAACGCCTTACCTCCATGCTATCTCCCGGGCCCCGAGTGGGACCTTCTTATGCTTAATGCTCTCAGGCTCCAGTCCTGCTCTGCCAACTCCTTTCCTTTGTTCTTTGCTTATGGCTTCTTTTGTTTGGTTTTCTCCATCCAGTCTTGTTCTGGAGCACGCAGTTGACCTTGGTAAATATTCTTATGCCTGGAGCTTTAGGCGCCTTTCCAGCTCAAACTTCATCTGACTTCTCTACCAACATGGCCTCAAGGAGGAGCAGGAGGTCTCTGAGCCTGTGCTGGCCAGCTCAGTTCTTACACAGCCCTGTCCCTGCTCCTGCCCCTGCTGGTAAAATTTGTCTGAAGGGACCTTCAGAGGACCTACTGGTGTCCTCCACAGTCACACTTCTAGAGGGCCATACAAACAGGTTTCGCTCTGTAGGGAATCTTCAAGAGAAGCTCATCCTTTTGTGCTCTTGCTTTAATCTCTAGTTACACTGCTAGTTACTAGTTACTCTAGTTACAGTTTTCCTGAGAGAAAAAACCAATCCACTATTAGGCCTTGGGGTCTGTGCAGAAAGGTCTAGAAGGGAGGTCTAGGGCAGAATCTTTCTCTTCGGAACCTTTTATTAATTTATAATTTCATGTGTTGCTTTATTTTGTGTTGCTAGGGTTGGAGGTCAGCATCACCCACATATGAGGTGATTACTTCACTGCTGATCTCACCCCCAGTGAGGAGTGATTCTTCTTCAGAATCATTCTTGATCATTATTATTAAGTTATGAAATAAATTATTATTAGATTATTCAATAAGAATATTATTAAATAATCGTTCAGAATTAACTGGATGGGGAAGGCATTTCTTCTACACTTTTTTGGTGGGGAGACTGTGGGATACTCCTGGCTTTGTGTTTGGAGCATATTGTGGGTCAGAATCTCTGACATGCTGTGGGTCATACCCATAGCTGCATGCAAGGACGGTTCCCTGTTCTATCTTCCAATTCCTGTGGAAGGCATTTCTACTCCTTTCACAAATGGGAAATTGTTTCTTCTGGACTTCTGAGAAGCTGTTTTCTAGGAGATGAGGAGGAAGAGGGTGGGCAATAGGGTGAACATCTGAGGACTCTATTAGGGCACATCCTCAGGGAGAAAACGTGCCCTTCTGTGTTTACCTCCTTGTTTGGTGCAGGCTCCCAGCAGATTGACCACATTCAGGTGGTGGCCAATGTGGGTGAGGATCTTGAGCTCAGTCATCAGAGCTTTATACTCATTGGCTGTGGCCCCCTCTGTGTGAGAAGAGAGAAAGAGTAAGCCAGGGCCCTTTCTGCCCTCCAGACTTGCATGAGGGTTCCTTTCTAGCAGAAAAGCCTGTCTCTTCTGTTCCCGTTGCTCCCATCCTCCCACAACTAAGTTCTTTTTGGCCTTTATAATCAGGCCCAGCATGTAATGGCAACCATTAATCACTGGACATTTCCTCTTGGTAGAATGAACACTGCTCCACAAGGTGCTGACTCAAAGTGGAACATTGAAGGGCATCTGGCAAAGTCTCCTTCTTCCCTTCAAGTGTCAGTAACAGGCCCAGTCAGACTTCCAGGCAGGGAAGGTGCCCACACTTCCCCCTTTGTTCTTATTTTTCATTATTTTCTGGAGCATAGAGAAGAAATACCAGGAACGTATCAGCAGGTTTCCTTCTCTATAAACCTCATTCTTTCTCCCTCCTCACCCATCATCCTCTCCTCCCCAAGTCTGCAGGGTTCTCTCAGGTGTGCAGGAGAGAACTCTGCAGCGAAGTGTAAGAATTGAATCTAATTAGACTGCTATCCTAAAGAAGATTCAGCTGAATTTAAAACCTAAATTACATGTACTCTGTCTTTTGTGATTATTTCACTTCTAATGTGTTTATTAAAATATTTAAATTATAATCTACAAAACATATAGCTTTTTTTTAGTTTATTTTTGGTCCACATTGGTAGTGTTCAAGGCTGTGTTCCCTACGTCTGTGCTCAGGGATCACTCTTGGTGATGCTCAGAGACTCAATGGGTGATAGTCTTTGAACCAGTGTGTGTAAAGCAAACACTCTTCCCACTGTACTATCTCTTGGCAGCAACATTTTAAATATAAAAATCCTGCTGTAGGTGGAAAAGTGACAGAAAATAAAATCAATGAACAAAAAAAATCCTGCTGTAAGATATTTCAACAACACAATAGACTAGAATAAAATTGAAAGTCATTATAATCTACTTACTCTTCTAGAAGTAACCACCCCATAGTTGAATATTTAGAGTTTTAGACCTTTTTTAATGCACTGGTATCTATCTAATTAAAGTTTTCTATGGCATGGGGAGCTCCCAAGTGTTCTCTGGGGCCAGGAAGCCCCTCCCAAAGTACTTGGCTAACTCTGCTGGTGGTTCATATTGATGTCTTCAGGATGGAGTGATTGATTAGCTCTGAGAATTACCAAAGTCACACCCCATTATGCACAGGGGCTACGAAGGCTGTAACTCATAATGTTTGGGAACCATGTGGGGTTGGGGTTAGAAACAAGCTAGACGTGCACCCTAAGTCCTCCCCAGCCCAAAGTTCTCCTTTTGTCATTGTTGTTTACATATATATATACATGTATATACATACATATATATATATATATATATATATATATATATATATATAATGTAACTTTTTGTCATACCAGCAATGCTCAGGGGTTACTCCTGTCCCTCCACTCAGGAATAACTCCTGATAGGCTTGCAGGACTATATACGGTTCTAGAGAACAAACCTTCATCAGCCAAATGCAAGGCAAATGCCCTCCTTGCTGTACTATTACTCCAGTCCCATGTATACACGTGTATTTTAAAGGTTGCTATTAAGTATTTTCATATACTCTCCCCACTCTTTTAAACTGAATAATGGGCTTCCTAATAGACTTTTTGATGGTTGCTCCCAAGAAGTGTCAGGAGATTTGGTAAACCAAATGGTGATTCTCAGCCTTTAGTCAGTTCAGTGCAAGCACCTGAGACTAAACTATTGCTCAAGCCCTGAAGTCCTGGGAATACCCAGGTCACCCTAGCAGTATGGCAGTTTCTAAGCTCAGGGAACTAAGCCCAGGTCAGGCACATGCCAGGCATGCAACCTAATTGCTGTACTGTCTCCAGTTAGATCTCTAAGGGATCTTTTACATTATAAATAATGCTGCCATAGTTTTTTAATCTGTGTACACGCATCATGTTTTATTTTTTTTTGTAGGATTTGATTTCTGGAAGGAAGTTGAAATATGTTCTTTAAAACTGTTGTCAAGCTCTACATAATATTTATAAGAACGAATAGTTTTATATAATAGCAAGCTAAGTTCTTAAAGCCTCCCCATAGGGTTGAAATTGGTTCTCCATGGATGCACCACACACATCTGTGAGTTCCACAAGCAGTAGGATTTCTCTTCATATGTGGACTGGGCAACTGGCCTGAAACATTGAAGGTTTGCTTAAGGGCATTTAGAAGGCATTTCAAACTTCAGGTCTTTGAGTACATTTTTTGCCTTTTCAGTTTCTCCTAGGAACATATGCTCAATTAATCTAAGCAAGAAAGTAGAATAAAAATATTCCCCCTACATACACACACACACACACACACACACACACACACACACACACACACACAGTAATTTTATAGAGTGAGTAAATCTGCTATCAGGGGATGGCTTTAAAAAAAGGCAAATATTTGTAAAGTTGTTAAATACTTTACTTGTGATTATGCAAAAAATTTTTCTATGTTCTGAAAACAAATAACTTAAGATTGAAACTTTTCCCTTCATACTCATCCCTCTTAGGATCTGAACTATTAGTTCAGAGGGTAAAGCTCTTGCCTTGCATGTGCTAAACTGGATTAAATCCTCAGCATCCCATATGATACCCCTAACCCTACCAGAGGTGATCGATCTATGGGCTCAGAGTTAGAAGTAAGCCTGGTGTGGTACAAAACACTACCCACCCCCCCAAAAAAACCACCCTGAACTCATCCATTCCTTAATGCATTTGAGCCTCCTTTGGGTACAGAGCCAAAAGTAGGCTCTTCTAGCCTGACTGTTTGGTGTGTGTAATGGGGGGGTGTAAAACAAGCCATTGTCTTGGGCCCACAACAAACAAGCAATGCTTTAGATTTTAGGGATGTCTCCAAGCTTGACTTCTGTGGCAGAGAGATGGCTCAGCAGTCATTTATATACTGCATTGTCCCTGAGCACCACTGGAAGTGATCCCTGAGTACTGATCTAAGGAGGGGGGGGGGGGCTTGAGCTCCAGCAGAGGTGGCTCAAAAAGGAAAACAAACAAATTGGTTACTCCGCAAAACAAGTAGAAACTGTGGGTATTTCTAGAAGTTGGGGTCCCTGCAGGAATTTTGTATTCAAAGTAAGCTGATACCCTCACACCCTTACCTCCACACCAATGAGCCCGAAGGGCCTTGTGTAGGTGATTCATTCTTTATCAGCTTATATTTTTACATTTGTACATTGGGAGAATG
>PVKC010046133.1:0-11467 GCA_004027635.1 Crocidura indochinensis
GCGGTCCATCCTAGGCTAGAGCAGGCAAGGCAGGCACCTTACCTCCACCTCCACCCCCCAGCAACAAGATTTAAGGCGCTTGCCTTTCATACAAAAGGTCATCGGTTCGAATCCCGGTGCCCCATATGGTCCCCCGTGCCTGCCAGGAGCAATTTCTGAGCATGGAGCCAGTAGTAACCCCTGAGCACTGCCGGGTGTGACCCAAAAACCAAAAAAAAAAAAAATTTATTTAAGTACCATGGTTAGAAATGTTTTTATTATTAAGTTTCAGTTATACTATGTATGCAAACCTTCACCATTGCACATTTCCTGCCACCAATGTCCCCAATTTCCCTTCCATAGTCCCCACAGCCTGTCTCTGGGGCAGATAGTTTACTTTTCTCTCACACACTTGCTCTCCTTTTGTTTTTTTCCCTTATGGCATTGTGGTTTGCACTATTGTTAATGGAGGGAAGGGGTTCCATCTATATCACTTTATCACTTTTCAGCACCCAGTTCATGCCCAGAGGGATCAGTTCCAACTTTTAATGTCACAATGGACTTTTCTCTACCCTAATTGCACTCCTACACTATTGTGGCAAGACTCCTAACATTGACTGGTCCTGGATCTAGTCACTATTTTTTTCTGGGTATTATTACCATACTACCATACTATTTTGATCTGTCTTATAATTCACAAATATATGAGATTATTCTATCCTTCACCCTCTCTACTTATTTCACTCAGCATAATAATCTCCCTATTCATTCATGTATAAGCAAAAAATTATGACTTCATTATTCCTAACAGCTGTATAATATTTCATAGTGTAGCACACAAAGTTGACTACACAAGGTAGCTGTAACTATAGTTTCTTTAGCCACTCATGCACCACAGTTAAAATGGAAATAATCATACAGGAGATATATGAATATGAGAACATGGTACTGACTGAGGGTCACTTAATACACTTCATCATTTTTATCTGTACATCCCCAGCTGTAGACTTTAACTTGCTTTCATATTATTTCAAGTTCTTAAGCTTTTCCCACCTAAAACTCCTACTTATTAACTCTGCTAAGGGATCTTCTCTTTGTCTCTGTCTCTCTCTCTTTTTTTTTTTTCAGAAGTGCTCAGGCTTATTTTTGTATTAGCTTAGTGAGTTCATATTCATTGTGTTCACTACTGTGTTGTGCTTAAGTGACAGATCTGATGTTTGGTATTCAACTTAGATTTGCCATAGGCAAGACAAACACCTTCCCAGCTATATTATTCTCCAGTCACTCTATTTGTTTTGCTTCATTTTGAAACTAGGTTTACAGAAAAGTCTTTGAAAAACTTATTTAATAGTAGTCATTACACAATTCTTTTCTATTTGTTCCATGTAGTAATGGTATATGTGTTCTAAAAACCCAACATTTATTTTGGTATGAATAAATTTTTATTGATAACTTGACATGATTATTTAAAACTTGGTTATTGCCTTTGTTGCACTGAAAACAAGAAAAATTTACTGTTTGATAAATTATAACAATATAGGTACAAAATAGGTACAGATAAATTTGCAATAAACAGTTACTTTGACAGCGTTTTTGTGGCTATTTTTTATCACCAGATAAAAAATTACATCGAGTTTTAGAGATAACAAAAATCACTTAGCAGTTTTGATAACTTTTATTCTTGATTGAAATGGAAGGGCCAAAATAGATGCCAACTAGTTGCTTCCAAATCATTGAGATATATTGGAAAGTGCATACAGTTGATAATTAATTGCAGTTTAATATACACAGTAATAGTTTCATCAATGGTATAGAAAAACATAATTATAGACAGTGGTAAACCTCCTAATGACATTTGGACATGTATATTTATAATTTATCTTGTGTATTACCATACTATGTGTCTTCAGCAACTAATCCAGTCATATATATATCTATATATATATATTAATTGAACTTGCTACTATTTTCACATTAGATGCTGCCTCTCCAAGTATTACAGTATACAAAGATACTAACAAAGATTTCAATGAAATGCTTAAAAAAGTCAAAGAAAAAAACATGTCACCTGAATCATATATTATAAATTTTACATATTTTATTTGGAATGAACATTTTATTATAATGCATAAGAAATATGTATAATAAATATTTCATGACAAGTCATAAAATCTGTATTATTTGCACTTCTATAATACAATAGACTTTCATCAAAAGAACATTTATATGAAGATATGTTTTCCTTTTTTGTTTAAAATGCAGTTTTTAAAAAACAAATAACATTTTATACTACAATCATGTATACCTGATGCGCCTTAATAGACTTTCATAAAACTAGCATTTAAACTCTTACCTAAAGTATGAAAATTTGATTTATTGAAATATGCTTCTTGATTGCCATAAAAATGTTTACAGAGGTTTTACAGTGTTAAAATTGCATCCATTATTTCTGTAGTTTAGTAAAATATAACAAGGGAATAAAGATAAATGATTGGCTAATGTTAGAAGGTGTTATGTTTATAAACATTCAATATAATGATAACTCAACTATTTCATTAATTTATTTTATTCCCATAGCAAGGATATCTACTTTATTATACATAATATAAAACTATTATTATAGTAGTAAGAAAAGTAGAATTATTGATAATAATCCTGATTCAGCACAAAAAGTGAGCATTGTGGACAAGAAACTAAGTTAGTGGAATATCACAGATAAACACTAAATATTAAAACAGTAAACAAAGTTATGATAGTTTTACATTGTGGTTTGGCTTAATTTAGTCTTTTATTAATTATGAAAATATTTCATTCGAAATCATGAATAACTAAAAAGGTTTGAAAACAGATGCATTAGAAATGCAAGGAATATACAAGTGTAGGTAATCTACTAACAAGACTAATTTTAAGATTTTATTTTTATGTTTTGTTTTTGTTTTTGTGCCACACCCATTTGATGCCCAGTGGTTACTCCTGGATAATCACTCAGAAATTGTCCCTGGCTTGGAGGGACCATACGGGACACCGGGGGATCGAACCTGGGTCCATCCTTGGCAAGCGCTCACAAGGCAGACACTTTACCTCTAGTGCCACCTTGACGGCCCCAAGATTTTATTTTTAGAATTAAACAACATTCAATTTATTTTGAAATTTGGTGTTTGATTTTTATATGTAGTTAGTTGGTTGTTTGGTTGGTTTAAGCCATGCTACTCTTTTCCAGTTATGTTCAGTTTTTAAGCCATAAAACAACTCCTTAAAATCATATTCCTTTTAATCTTCACAGTAATTTCTTGATTTGTTCACCACTGGCTGTATTTTGTGTTTTATTATTCATTTATTTTTCATTTTTTGAATGACTATCTAAAGGAATTTTATCTATCCTCATGGGTTCAACTATCAGTTATTTTCAGGTAACTCTAAAATCCACTTTTAATATATATTCTAAAAGTCACATTTATAATACCCCACTACTTCTAAAATTGCTCCATTATAAGTGAGAAATATATGAAATTGAATTTAGAGGCATCTTCAATGATTCAATGCCACTCAGCAACATAACTAGAGTGAGGATAAATAGGATTACATTAACCTAAGGAACTTCTTCATTTAGAAGAAAATGTTGACCACAATAAAAGGGTTGTTATAAAAGATATAACACTGCTAGACTTTACAATAATAAAACCACCAATAACATCAAAAAATGAAAAGATTTAAACAAAAACTTCCTAAAGAACATATCCAGAATGCCAAAAAGTGTACTAAAAATGTTCTACATCACTTAAATTGGGGAAATGCAAATCAAAACCATAATGAGATATCACCCAATAACTGCGAGAATGGCACACATCATAGAAAATGTGTTGGCTTCATGTGAGGAAAAAGAAATGCTTTACTGCTGGTAGAAATGTCAATTCGACTCAGCTTTTATGAAAACATACAGAAATTTTAACAAAAAAATGAAACCCTAATAATTAAATTTTAATATTTCCCAGCAATTCCAGTTCTTTGGCATCACTCCAAGAGCCCAAACATCTATCCATAAAAGACATTTACATTCTGTGTTTAGTTGCAAGCTTGTTTTATATTAGCAAAAAATATATATCTGAAAACAATCTATGGCTAAGAACCAGTGATTATATAAAGAAGCTATGAAACTTTTGTACAATGGAACACTATTTGTTTTTAAGAAAAAAGAGGAAATTATAAAATTGAGTCCTCTATGGATATATGGATATATACTAAAGGTATCATATTGAGTGATGTTTGTCAAAAGGAGAGGGACAGATACGGTTTAATCTCTTTCATATGTAGAACATAAAGAAACTTAGTAGGGGGATAGCAAAAATCCAAAGTCAACAAACTGAGAACTGATCTTCAGTAGGAAGCTTACTCTGAGGCAGATGGGGAGGCCACTGGGACAATGATAGAAGTGTATATTGTTGGTGGGGTGTATGATGCTGAAATATTTTATGTATGAAACCCTACCATTAATGTTTTGTAAACCACATAGTTCCCTCAAATAGGTATCACCCTGGGTCCTATATAAACTTAATATGCTCCTGCATTGATAGCCACTAATACCCTAAGACAGGCCCTTATTAGCACTACCTGAACTTGGAGCAACTTGTATATTGAAGGCTTTAAAATCTTGGGGAAAAAAATCACTACTACCTCTTCATCTTCCTACATTTTTGCTATTAATATCCCTAAATATAACTTTTATTGCAATATACTCTGATAATTACTAATGGTCTAGTATAAATATCACTTTTTTAGTATAATACACTGCATGTTATGTCCTTCTATTTTAATTTTTATTAGTACTTCTCACAGAATATACTACATATCAGACTGCCATTTTTTTTCCTTCTGGACTAACCACATCCACATCCTGCATATCATCTTCCCTTTCATTTTTCAATCATCTTCAAATCTACAAAAAGAGCTTTTAGTTCAACTTTCCATTGTTCTTTATCCTTCTGATAACTATAAATTTGATTTTGATTTTATATGTATTCTTAGTCTCCAAAATAAATTCTTTATATACAATGAGGTTGTATGGATATTTGCTCTCTTCAAGACAGGTTCTGCATTATTTTAAATAATTATATTTTATTATAAATAAATTATGAGTAATTTATTTATCGACTGGTTTTATAGACCTAGCAAACATACATGGTAGATGCTTACTATTTTTTTTACTGATTTTGAATGTAATAAAGCACATGTAAGCTTTTTATGATTTTCACTGTATTGCCATAATTTTTACTCTAATTTACAAGTGCTTTCCACACATTCCAAAATCTGAAACAGCTGGGTGATATTTGTTCTGCTTTCTCCAAATTCATAGTTTCCTTTATCTATATAAGCTGTGTAATACATAATTCCATTGAAATTAAAACTAACCTCTAATACTTTGTTTGTAAATAAGCTATATCAATAGGTTTTGTTTTTTAGTTTTCCAAGTTTACCTACTATTTTCAAACTAAATTTATCCTTAAAAAGGCCAAGACCTAGGTGCCAAGGAGATATCTCAAGTAGATGGAGTGCATGAATTTTGAGTTCAACTTTCTTTGCATTACCTCCTCCCTCACCCACCAAACACAGCTGATTGTGGTCCCGGTTGCCTCTGGGTACTGTAATTTGTGGTCCTGCTTACTGGCAGCACCACTAGTTTGAATAGCACTACATTGCAGACAAAAGTACTGTTCACTGATCTTGAGGTAGGAGTAAGCCTGATAAGGCCCCAAAATCAAACAAAGCAGTCTGTACTTATATTGTGTAAATGCCATGATAGTGTGAAATTTGGGGAAAAGATGTGAACAAATATTTCATTAAACAAACAGTATAATCGGCCATGCACATATAAAACATTCAAATGTCAATAGCAAAACTGCACATTAATATTCAAAATAATATTTTTGTTAATCAGAATAGAGATTTTGAATAATTCATATGAAAAAATGCCAAGAAAAAAGGTATTAATTGTTTAACTTGTTAAAGACTAAGTCTACAATGAAATTAAACTAAACTCCACTTTAGTAAACCTAAAATCAATTCCTCAACTAGTGGTTTTTTCAGAACCAAATAGGCTTGCATAACCTTCACATTTGCTTCTCAGTAAATTATTGAATTGATCCATTGATTTCAATTACCCTATAAGAAAGTTTTTGGCAATCACTTAAAGTCAAGTATACTTCCCTCATTCCTTTTGAGTGTGGTCTGTAAAACCTTGTAAGGCTGGGAAGGTTTTATTTTTTTTTTTGTTTGTTTGTTTTCCTACATAGAATGCTACTCAAGTCACAAATTGCTAAAAAAAAATCATTATGCTATATGAATAAATTATCTTTGGAAAAATTTCTCTTAACTTTAGTTAAAATTTGTAATATATTCTTAAATCTGACTATGTTTCTGGAAATTCTTAATAGTTAAGTATTGAGTAGTAATACACACCCTTTACTTTTATATCTAGTAAATATTTATGATGTGGTTAATGATAAGAAACATTATATAGTCACTCTCATTTTTGGCAAGTCCCTATGCTTCTTAGAAATTCCAAAGTGAAAAGTGGAATAAAGGTTGGAGTGCCACTTTTCAAAACATACTCTTTCAACCATATTAATGAGATGATGTTTTGGAGGTTCATAGGGATAGAAATTGGTAACTAGGGACCAACCATATGATTAGAGATTAGGAGTTTTCAGCCCCTTTCCCAAACCTCTGAGGAGTAAAAGATTAAATTAATAACAGATTGCCAGTGATTTATGCAAACATTCGCAAATAAAGTAGTCTTCATAAAAATGCAGAAATATGAGGTTTGCTGTATTTCTAGTTTGGTGAAACAAAATGCATTCATGTGTTAGGTTCAATAGCATGCCAAACTTAGAGCAGTTTTAGTGAATTAATCACAGCTAAAGAAATTATACTGGGAAGTGTCCAAGTATAGCTAATTCAAAGAAGCAGCTTAGCACTGGTAATTTCTAATTTATAGTTAGTTAAACATAATTACAGTGAAAAATATATAGACTTAACTGGCATTTGAAATGAGAGGTGCAAAAACATCTGAGGGATAGAATCCTTAAACTATGGGATATGTAACTCATTTTTGTTAGAAAGCTTCGAAACTAAAATAAATATTAGACATCTCAGAGTTATATCAGAAAGGTGAGTGGGGGTAAAATCATGTATATTTGGTGACTTGAAATGTTTTAATTAAGTACTTAGAATAGTGTAAATGATTAGAAATATATTGAATATGATCTAATGGTCAAAGAACAAGATTATTAAAAATTAAAAATAAACAAGAAGATATTTTAGAACAAATTTGAGACCTCCTTTAAATTTAGAATGAGTTTTAAGCTTAGGACACCAGGTATAAATCATGACACATTAAAGTATAAAAATATGATAAAAGAAAGCCTAAAGAACCACTACATGAAAAGACCACTATAAAAATGTAATGGAGTAAAAGCGTGAGGTGATAGCAAAGACTAACTTGAAAAAATTCAAAATGCATAGAGAAATATGAGTAAATTTATTTATATTAATAGCTTCACTAAACATACTTCAGTGAACTCACAAATAAAAGGGGATAATGTCTTTATTACTGAGGAAATAAAATCCAATCTCTGCTGTTTAGAGAGATTCACTTGAAATCAAGGTCTAAAAATATCCTGGAAATATAAGTTTGACTGATATAGGAAAATGGTGGTTTCTGAAAGGGAGGGGTGATCATAACTATAGCACAGGAAACAGAATTAAAAGTGGACAACTGGAGTCAAAGTGAAGCAATAATACAGTAGGTAAGGCTCTTGACTTGCATTCAGTCAACCTGGTTTTAATATTTAACATCCAATATGATCTCATGAGCCTGTAAAGTGTGAATCCTGAGTTCAGAGCCAGGAATAACCATTTAGCAGCAGGTGTGGCCTAAAAAGTTAAAATAAAGGTGATACAGCTATGTATATTATGTAATGATTAAAGATTCAATATATCAAAAGAGCTTAATATCATAATACATATATAGCAAATAAAGAGACAACAAAATATATAAGGAAAACCTGAAAGACAGTAAGAGAGATATGGATAGTAACAGTAGTAGGAGATTTTGTTGTTGTGTTGTTGTTGTTGTTGAGGAGAAGGAACTCAAGGGTTACTGCTGGCCCTGTACCCAGAAATCACTTCATGTAGGCTCAGGGGACTAAGTGGGATGCTGAGGATATAATCCCGTTTGGTCACATGAAAGACAGATGTCCCACCTGCTGTGCTATCACTCTGGCCCCAGTAATATGAAATTTTAACACTTTATTGTCACCATTGAATATATAAATCAAACAAACAAATCAATAAAGAAACAATAGGGGCCAGAGCAGTGGCACAAGCCCCAAGGCATCTGCCTTGAGGGCTTGCCTAGGATGGACCAGGGTTCCATCCCCCTACTTCCCATATGGTCCTCCAAGGCAGGAATGATTTCTGAGTGCATAGTCAGGAGTAACTCCTGAACTTTACCAGGTGTGGTTGAAAAAACGAAAACAAAAACAACCAAACAAAAAAACCCAAAAAGAAACACTAGGCCAAAAGTGATAACACAGAGGAGAGGGCTATTGCTTTGAATGCGGCTGAACTAGTTTTAATCCTATATGGTTCCCTGAGACTGGTAGCAGTAACTTCTGAGTGCAGGGCCAGGAGAAACCCCTGAGGTCCTCTCCTCCTTCTCAAACAACAACAACAACAACAACAACAACTCCTACTACTGTTACTATCCATGTTTCTCTTACTGTCTTTGAGGTTTGATGGCAGAGCCAGGAGTAAGCCCTGAGTGCAGCTGGTGAAGTCCAAAAACCAACACACACGCACACACAAAACAATAGACTTATATGAAGAAGTTAAATAGATGGGCTTAGACAATTTAACTATATGGGCTTCAAGCTTAGATAGCATAGACATCACTAGGTCATAAAGCGAAATATTAACCATAAAAACAGCATATGGGTCAGAGCTGTAGTACAGTACATAGGACACTTGCCTTGTAAGAGACTGACCTGGGATCCATTCCAGACATCCTAAATAGTTCACCAAGCACTGCCAGGAGGAGTACTTGAGTTTAGAACTAGGAGCAACTCCTAAACATAGTCAGGTATGGTCAAAATTAAATAAAAGCAAATAAACAGAGAAATTGGTGTAAGGAGAGAGTGGTATGGAGAGTGTTATGGTTCAGGTAATGCACTTCCCTTGCATAGAATAGATCCAATCTTTAAACCCTAGCACTCCAAGTACCACCAACCCCATTGTTCCACGTGGGAGTAGCAAAAAAAAAAAAAGGAAAAAACTATAACAAATCAAAACAACAAAACAAAACGACAAACACACACACACACACAAAAGCTGCAAAAAGAAAAATTCTAGCAACCCAACTTCACATCAAGATGTAAAAATAAAATAATGCTCAAATAAATGATCAAGATCCATAATTTAAAGCAACTGCAAAAGAATAAATGAAACCCAAAATAAGTACAAAGAGTATGAAAATATACACGGAGAAAGAATAAAACAGAAATTAAAAGGACAATAAAATAGACCAACTGGGAGAAAGGTTGCTTTTAGGAATAAAATACAATGATCAATAAATCCTTAAGTAGACTCACACATACAAAAAAGAGAAAACATAGTACTAAATAGAATCATTAATTGCATGGGAAAAACTAAAACTGCTGCCACAGAAATACAAAGGCTTATTCAAGATCAATATAAAAAATTCTGTGCCATTATATTTAAGAAATATAGTAAAAACTGAAAAACTTTAGAGACATTCAACCTGAAGACTGGGGTGCCAAAGACCAAATTGTTGATAGTTATGTTTCCTGCTAAGTAATTCTTGGCTTGCTGAGTATCATCTCTTATAGTGTCATTATAATAGAGGAATAGGGGTCCGGGAGATAGCATGGAGGTAAGGTGTTTGCCTTTCATGCAAAAGGTCATCAGTTCGAATCCCGGTGCCCCATATGGTCCCCCGTGCCTGCCAGGAGCAATTTCTGAGCATGGAGCCAGGAGTAACTCCTGAGCACTGCCGGGTGTGACCCCCCCAAAAAAAATAATAGAGGAATAATTAAAATGGGATGAAGGGTAGATAACAGGCAAATTCTATGTACTACTAACCATGTCTGAATGAGGGTTCTCTGGAGGGTAATAGGACATAGTTCAGGGTATAGGTGAGGCTTAGCAAAAATTATCACTTTCAAAATTGTTGGATGAACTGAGATACACTTTGTCTATATAATAAACTAGGAAAAATATTTTAATTAAAATTTGGTTGCAACAATGTATAAGTTTATGGGCAAATAGTTTTATTGCATTTACAAAATATTATTGGGCTCAATAATATATCATAAGTTACTCTATAGCTAAAGTTGTGAATTAGCTTTGCTATAGGTTTGTAGAATACTTATATCTATTGTTTAATTTATCTATAAATAATCAGGGATCTCAAACTCAATTTACCTGGAGGCTGCAGGAGGCAAAGTCGGGGTGATCCTTGAGTGCAAAGTCAGTAGTAAGCCTTGAACATTGGGGGATGTGACCCAAACAACTAAAACAAAACAAAACAAAACAAAACAAAAAAATAAATAAATTCCTCTAGGACAGGGCCACCCGACTGTCTTTCAGACAGGCATTGTGCCTCTCTCCCTCATTATCATTGTCATGATAGTTGTCATTGTGACTAGTGCTCTAGTTACAATCACCGCTACTTGTGGCAAGCTTCATGTCATGTTCTGGTCTTCCAAGCATTCAGCTCTATTGTCTCTGGATATTATTGTCATACTATCTTTTACTTTTCTTATATCTTGCAAATGAGTGAGAATATTCTATATCTATCCCTCTCTTTCTGGCTCTTTTCGCCTAGCATAATAGTCTCCATGCCCATCTCTGTATAGTCAAATATTATGACAATTTTTCCTAATAGCTGCATATTATTCCATTGTGTAAATATACCACAGTCTCTTTAGCCACCTATATGTTTTTGGGCACCTGGACTGTTTCCAGATTCTGGCTATTGTAAATTGTGCTGCTATAAACATAAGGGTGCAGATGGTAGTTTTCTATTGAGTTTTTGTGTTCCTAGAGTTTATATTAGGAGTGATATCGCTGGATCATATGGGAATAAAATTTCCAGCTTTTTGAAGAATATCCATATTGTTTTCCAGAAAGGCTGGCCTAGACAGCATTCTCACGATAAGTGAATAAAAGTCTCTTTCTCCCCAGATCCCCACCAGCACTGGCTGTTCTCGTTCTTTGTGATGTGTGCGAGTCACTGTGGTGTGAGATACCTCATTGTTGTTTTGTTTTGCTCTGAAGACCCAACAACTGCCAGCTAGCTACAGTTGCTTGAGAATTTTATTAAATAATTTTTTCTAAGGCTAAAATATGATATTATTTGTCATATATATTTTTTGTATTTTGGGGCCATACCTATTTGATGCTCAGGGCTAAG